>WSYH01004498.1:0-52777 GCA_036426205.1 Ascaphus truei | reverse complement strand
TGTATGTCTTAGGCAGGTCTGCAACCCCGCCTTTCACCATTATCACCCAGCACACAGCACTTCCACTGCAGCAAGGGATTCTGGGAAATGACATGCAAATGAGCACACAGTGCCACTTTTTGCTTCAAAAACCATTTTTTAACATGGTTCCCTATAGGCTTAAGCTTGCTGCATGGTCACAGCTTTGCGCACAGCCAGGGTTATATATATACAAATTTATGCAACTGTTCGGGACACTTAGCGGTGGCCTAAACCGAGACCGAAGCTTCATGAGTCACTACCCTGACACAAGAGAACTCTCTTCCAATGAGTGCTAAAGGCTATGTCTATACATACTGCGCTATATGAAAGCACACACAGCTGTCTCTTACACATACAAATGTACAATGTAATTCTATCTCTATATACCAATTGGGACCACATAGTATTTACACACATTAATAGTAATGCAACACCCTTTTACATTTCTACACCTACCCACATCATTGGTATACACTCCCACTTCACACACACCTTTTGAAAAGCTATGTATACACTGTGGGTGCTATATAAAAATATATTTACACACGTACACACACAGATACACATACTCTTACATCACTAACATTCAGGGACCATTTAACACCTTAAGTCATAAATCGCATACTGCACAGGGGGGAGGGATAGGCTTCAGTCAGATACATTTCAGGATGCACTGTTTTTAAGTTAAACCTTGCTTGCTTTATCCATTGTAACATCGCCGGAAGAAGAGATCACTGTATCTCGAAAGCTCGCACAAATAAAAGCATTTTGTTAGCCACAGAACGGTATCGTCTATTCGTTTTTTATTTTATATATATATATATATATATATATATATATATATATATATATACACACATACATAGTATATATATATATACACACAGTATATTATAGTGTTAAACTTCACAGTTTTTTGCTTACTTTGGAGTACCTGTCCTCTTTTGTCACTTTAGCGTTTTCATGGCCGGTTTGCACCCAGTTGTTTTATCTTTTGTCCATTATTTTTCTGTTTTTGTATAGTGCAGAATAAATGAGTAAACTCATTTATTCTGCACCATCGCAACTGGACTAACACTGCTACTTCCGTTTTATATATATACTTAGACATTATTGAAAGGTTTTTGCAGAAGGAGAGCAGGAAAAAAAGAGGGGATGGAGGAGGGTTGAAGGAGGGAGAAAACACAGACACACATACAGACACATGCACACGCACACGCACACACAGACACACATACAGAGTCACAGCTTTGATCACAGCCAGGGTTAAGGTGCATACCCAGAAAACCCACCCACAGACAGCTTTTTGTTTTGAAAATTCTTTTATTATGCAGCGAATCTTTAAAACAAGATTATAACAGTACATAAATCATTTTCCAAACGGAAAAAAAACCGCGACGTTAACAACGGCGCATACACCACTTCTGCCTCACAAACTTCTTCACGTCCTTGTAGAACCAGGGCATGCGCCAGCTGTAAGGGATGGAGCTGTCCCACTTGTCCCACCCCAGTGCTCTCCAGAGCGACAGGAGTAGGAGGCGGGACATGGAGTAGCCAGAGGAGTCTTTGTCGCAGTCTCTCAGGGTGATCCGCACGCAGTTGCTTACAAAGAAGGCGCGCAGCATAGTGGGGATGTCGGGGATTCCTCTACCCCCCTTGTGCGGCTCTTTGTACATCACTTTGGAGATCTCCTGGCAGGTTCTGGTCGAAGGCGGGTATGCCTGGGCTACGTACTGCAGGACATGGAGGATCTCGTTCAGCAGTACCAGCTTTTTCCCCTCAATGGTGAGGGGTCTGAGGCGCCACAATCCGATCTTCTGCTTCACCTTGTTCAGCCTCTCGTTCCAGCTCTTCAGGGCAGCGGCCTCGCTCCCCACACCAAACCAGACTCCAAGGATTTGAATGAGGCCTGCTCTGATGGGGAAGGGGAGGGGGTCGGCAGTCAGGTTCCAAAGCCCAAATAGCTTGGTCTCAAACTTCCTGCAGTTGACTTTTGCTCCTGAAGCTTTTCCGAAATCCTCGCATGTCTGGAACAGCGTCTTCACCGACCGGCTATCTGCGCAGAAGATGGTGACGTCATCCATGTAGAGCGAGCACTTCACTTCGCGTCTCTGGGGTCCTGGCACGACGATCCCTCTGATCTCTGCGTCCCGTCTGATGCACTGGGCGAAGAGCTCTATACAACAGACAAAAAGGACAGGTGAAAGAGGGCAGCCCTGCCTAACCCGTGAGAGGACAGGGAAGGGGTTAGTCTTCCATCCGTTCACGATCGCCACACTGCAAATGTCAAGGTACATCAGGTTAACATAAGAACAGAACATCTCCCCCATGCCATACTCACGCAGCACCCTGCCCATGAAATCATGGGAGACACGGTCAAAGGCCTTCTCCTGATCAAGGGTGACCAGGGCCGCGTGTACACGGCGGTCTTTGATGTAGTGGACTGCGTCTCTGATT
The DNA here is from genome assembly GCA_036426205.1 of Ascaphus truei. Classification (NCBI taxonomy): domain Eukaryota; kingdom Metazoa; phylum Chordata; class Amphibia; order Anura; family Ascaphidae; genus Ascaphus; species Ascaphus truei. The sequence goes on along the minus strand of WSYH01004498.1, from coordinate 50,299 downwards.
AGGGCGAGGCTGTCTGCGATCCTGTGTCCGGGGATGCCGCACGTCTGGTCTGGGTGGATGATCTGGCTGATGACCTTCTTCAGTCTGTTCGCTAGGACTTTTGCTAGGATCTTGTAGTCCGCGTTCAGGAGGGAGATGGGACGCCAGTTCTTGAGGTCGCACCTCTCCCCCTTCCATTTGTACAGGAGCGTCAGCATTCCTTCCCTCAGCGTTGGGGGCATCCTACCTTCTGCTTCCATTTCCCTGTAAAGCTCGAGCAGGTCCGGGCCGATCAGGTCCCACAGCTTTGTGTATAACTCAGCTGGGATACCATCTCCGCCTGGCGTCCTACCCGTCGTAAAGGATTTGGTTGCAGCGTGGAGCTCCTCCAGCGTCAGTCAGGGGGGCGTTCATGGCTGCTTTTCCTGCCTGGTCGATGGTGTTTGTAATCCCTGACAGGAATTTGTCAGCCTGGTCTCGGTCTGATGCTTTTGGGGAGTAGAGGTCTTCATAGAAATCTTTCACGACTCCCATGACTTCCTCCTTCCCCTGCTGCACGTTGCCATCTTTGTCTCGCAGCTCCCTCAGGGGCATGTGGGCAGAGTGGAGTTTCTTGAAGAAGAAGGCATTGCATTTCTCCCCCCTCTCAAGGTTCTCCACCTTGGAACGGAAGATGATTCATCTGGATTCCTCCTCAAAGTGCTTTTGCAGGCTCTCCTTGGTTTCCTCCAGGTCGTCATCCACGTTCTATCCACAGCGTTTGAGGTCATGCAGGGACTGCAGCTTGCGCTGCAGGCCCTCGAACTCCCCCTTCCTCTCACACGCCAGGCGTCTGCCCTTTGCCTGCAGGAAGCAGCGGATCCTTATCTTCGTGAATTTCCACCACTCTGCAGTGCTGGGGAAACAGGCCTTTTCTTCTTTCCATGCTGTGTATGCTGTTCTCAGCTCCTCCATGATCTCCTCCCTTTCCAGCAGTGTGCAGTTCAGCTTCCAGGATCTTGGCCCTGGGGGGAAACCTCCTCCCAGGCGCCCCTGGAGATGAATGGCTCTGTGGTCAGAGAAATGTACTGCGACCATAGAGTGCTGTCTGTGCTGTACCTGCTTGGTGGTCAACAGGAAGTCAATCTGAGAACGCACGGAACCATTTGGGTGGCACCAAGAGTAGTTTGCGGCGCCTGCTCCCATAGATCCCACCACATCCTTCAGTGATGCCTCCCCAATCATCGCCGTGAGTAGCCTGGACATCACATCTATCTTTGATGATTTGCTGGGGGGCACGCGCCCCCCCACCTCAATCGTGAAGTTGAAATCCTCACCCATCACCACTGCCCTGGAGGTTGCGAGCCAAGGGCGAAGGTGCTGGAAAAGTTCCAAGCGCTCATTTCTCCGGGGTGCGGCGTACACATTGATGAGCCTAATCGGCTCCCCTGCCCACGAACCGTCTACGACCAGTAGTCTGCCGCAGACGAGTTCATGGACAGAATCAACAGTGAAACATCCCCCCGGGATCAAAATGGCTACAACCGTGTTCCTGCACCTGTTCCCCCCAGACCAGTAGGAGGGGCCGTGAGACCACTGCCCGCTCAGGTGCCTGTAGGACCGAGAAAAAGGTAAGGCACATTCCTGTAGCATATACACATCACATTTCTGTAAAGAAAGGAATGTTAGTACTCTGGCACGTCTCATCCGCTCTCCTATGCTCCTTACGTTAATGGAGAAAATGTTAAAAGACGCCATTAGTTTGGGAATAAAGGGTTAGATGGACATGCAGTGATACTAGTTACCATCCTCGCTGGCGTGGGTGGTCCTGCTGATCTCCTCGCACAGCTGGGCCAGCAGATCCATGGTTTGCCCAAGGTTGTCATCGAGGAGGAGGGTCTCTGCTGCCTCTCGCCCCTCTCTTATGAGCTCTTCCACGGTCACCTGTGTCTCGCTAGGTGGCTGTTCTAAAATGGCCGCCTGCTCCTCTGCAATGGCTGCCTCCTGCATCTCCGCTTCCCCCTCCTCCTCCTCCAGGTCGCTTTCAAGGTCGCTGTCAGCGTCGCTGGAAGTGGGTGAGTCGCCGATTTGCATTTGGGCCCTCTTCTGCGCCAGCCCCTGGTGCGGGCTTTCCGTCTCAGGAGCTCTCCTCTTTATTCCCTGCTTCTCCATTCCGGTCCGGGCTCTGGGGGCGGCATCTGCAGCAAGGGGGGAAGGGGGAGTGGGTGCAACAGCCTCGGGGCTGGGGAGAGGTGTTACAGGGGGAGGGGCTGCAAGACACAAAGTATACCGCATGCACGCCAAATGTAACGATTACCCAAAAGCTGTCATAAGTATACGATATATAATCAATAGACAGTGGGGCTCAAAGGATAGTGATAATATAACACAACAAGAAAGTTTCCATAAAGCAAGCATACGGGTATACCAAAATAGATATATGTAATCAAATTTATTAATATTGGATAAAAACGGGACGAAATGTTAAAAAGGGAGGGGGTCTCCATGCAGACGATTCAAATTACCATGGGAACAAAATATGATGCAAAAACAAATCAATGGCTAAAATCGTGTACAGGCATCATAGGCTGAGTTATAACATGGAAAGCATGTATAGTACTGTTGATAGAATAAACAGATGACAGATAAGTTGATAAGAGTGGTACTAGGAGAATACCAGCTAGCTGGCACAGCCAAAACCACACAAAACACACAGTAACTCAGTGCTGCAGAAACTGAGTACTGGAAGATCAGAGGAAGGGATATAATAAACCTCATCCAGTGGTTGCTGTAATAAGTTTACAGGTTGAGTGCCATTGAAATAAGTCCAGAGACATATAAAGCATGTAACAGCATACGGTGGAATTAATAATACATCACCAAAGTCTGATAAGGCAGAGCCAATTGCACGAAAAGTCCCTTGTGGTGAAAAGTCAGGGGTCCTCCTCCAAACACTCCCACTCCAACGCGTTTCGACAAACGGTCTTCTTCTGGGAGTGGAGTATGGAGGAGTGAGCTTAGTATATATAGGGGAGGCAGGAATGAAGATTTCGTGCCAGAAGTAATAATAAAAACAGCTGATGCGTCTGATTAATCAGCGCGAGTGAGTTGTAGAGCCCAGACAGCGACGTCATCATCTCGCAAGCACAGCTCAATCTCATGGCGTGATGCGGCCCAGTGACGCAGACGGCATCATCACGTGCCCACGCGTCGCCATTGCAAACCGAACAGCTGGTGCGTCCAATTGATCAGCGCGAATGTGTTGAGGAATTACACAGTTGCATCATCATCTCGCGAGCACAATTAAGTCTCATGGCGTCAGGCGGCTCAGCGACGTAGATGATATCATCCCGTGCTTCATATTAGGTCCGCAGGTCATCATGGCAACAAAAAGAAACACTAACAGGATCTCTGTGTACCGGAACTTGTCCTCATGCGATGTATAACGATACATGTTTCAAAAGCCAAGCATCTCAGCAGCCGTGGAAGGACAATCCAGTGAGATACAAAGGACATAAAGCTGGATATCAAGTATATATAAACACATGATTTATCCTCTCCTGTGTTGAAGTTTATAATTCTTTATAGGTCAGGGATAGTGTAAACATGTCCCAAAAAGAGATATGTAGGTATAGATACTGCATCCAAGCATTCTTTGGTCTTGATTTCAATACATTGGATCCCAATGCACTGTAATACAGCCACATCACAGTTGTCATCTCTGTTGCTGGCTTCCAAATCAATAGGGACTGATGAGAGGTATAGGACAGCAAAAAAAAAGGGGGGGGGGGGGGGAGAGAAAGGCGAACAGGTTGGTGAACCATACATTAAGAAATCTTGTACTGAAACGACATTATAACAGGAGGTGAGATATCAAAGAAACATAGCGAAGCCCAGATAGTCATTAAGGCCCTGCGGCATCATTGTGCCCAGCAGCACAATCCACCTACACTCGCGTCTCAACAGGGCCCTCTCCATGTCACCACCACGGACACCCAGAGAGACCCGGTCGAATGCGAATGAGGTAAGGACTGGGCAGTCGGACCCATGATGCTGTAGGAAGTGACGGGCCACCAATGTAATTTTTTTTAAAGCATCCAAGTCACGTCTGGCATTTTTGATGTTGCGTGTGTGTTTCAATACACGGAATCGAACCTCCCTTGTGGTCATGCCTACATAGACAAGACCACAAGGCAGGAAAGCTGGTAAATCACTCCCTTACTTTCACAATTAAGAAACATCAACACCTTGTATGTCCGGGACATGGATGTGTTAGTAAAGCTGGAGGTTTGCCGCATATACCTACAAGCTGAACAATTACCACATCTAAAGAAGCCGGGTTTAAACAGTTTGGATAAAAAAGTGGTATTGACCTGAGGGGTATAGCGGCTGTGCACCAATTTGTCCCGCAGGTTAGGTGACCTGCGGCTGGTAAGACTCACATGTTCTCCCAGTGAGTCTTTAAGATCTTTGTCAGTCATAACGATGTTCCAGTGCTTCTGTAAAATACCTCTCAGGTCAACCCACTGCTTGTTAAATGTGCTCACAAATCTGATTTTCTTTTGGCCCTGATACTTAGGTTTGGGTTGTAATAGACTTTCACGGCTGATGTTCAAACAATTTTGATAGCCTTTATCTACTACTGTCTTGCTATAGCCTCGTTCTGGATCTTAAGATTAGTGTGGACGAGGCTGGAGTGATTCAAACTGACATTTTCCGCAAACATACCGCCACTAATTCTGTCCTCCATGCTGCCAGTTCACATCCAGTACATCAAGTCAGGGGCATTCCACGAAGTGAGTTCCTTAGGCTCAAGTGGAATTGTTCATCTAAAGACACCTTTGACACTAGAGCCAAAGAGCTCAAAGATTGTTTTTAAAAACGAGGCTATAGCAAGACAGTAGTAGATAAAGGCTGGGAGTTGTTTTTCACAGGCTGCTTTTATTCTCTGAGTATCATTTAAGCAGTAAGATCTGTTTGATCATGGCTGTTGATTGATGTGCTGAGTTAGATATACTTATTTTAGCACTTCTATGGCAAGTGGTTCTTGTTGTGTATATATTGTGTTTTATATGTTTACATGTTAACTATCTTTCATTGTTGGTGGATGTAGGTAAATGTGTTTTGCTATCTTACAGGATTGATGACAACTGTTGTGATTCACCCTCCTTATATACAAGCGTTTTCTGCAGTGCTCATGTCGGGTCTATGCCTCATTTTAACTTTTCTGTACTGTTTCGTTTTATGTAATAGTGTCAGCTTAATAAATTGTTTATTCTCATTATTGGTACATTTGAGTGCTCTCTACAGGACTTTCTCTTCTGTCTCTGTTATATATATATATATATATATAGCGCACCACACGAAGAAGGTGGTCAGCGGAACAACAGCAAGGATATGCATGGGAACCCGAAGTTAGAAAAATATAAGTTGGTTTATTAGCCATTGACAAATGTACACAAAATCCTCCCTCATGTTTCATACCTAAATTGCACTTTTTCAAGGAGTAACAAATGCAAGTCGGAGGCCATATTACAGTACAGTATATACCTCCTAACATTACGTTATTTTTAAAAATTGCTGAAGCGTGTCAAATACTCTGTTATAGTGTTGGACCGGGTCCTTATTTATAAAAAAAAGCGGGTAATGGGTACCCGGCCAAAATCAATGGTTCTTCCCGATCGGCTACCCGTTTACTCAATTTGGCACTTACCTGCAGGGTGGCAGCGACATCTAGGGCCAGCATTAGCTGTCCTGTGGCGGTGGCAGCATCGGAGGTGTCTTCAGCCGGCGAGGGAGCTGCAGGAATCCCTTCCACAGCACCGGAGCAGGTAAACAGTGTGTGTGTGTGTGTGTGTGTGTATGTGAGAGCCGCCGGGGAACCACGTGACCGGAGCAGGAGACAGAGCGTTCCTATTGGACAGACGGCTGTCCAATAGGAACGCTCCGTCCCCTGCTCCGGTCACTTGGTTCCCCGGCGGCTCACACACACACTGTTTACCTGCTCCGGTGCTGTGGAAGGGATTCCTGCAGATCCCCCCCGGCTGAAGACACCTCCGATGCTTCCACCACCACAGGACCGCTGCTGCTGGTCCTAGATGTCTTCGGAAAGGTAAGTAATAAGATTATTTCCAGCTGCCCTGACATTACCCGACGCCGAGCCCACTTCTCAGTTGCCGGGTCCGGGAAGCTGGAAATGTGCCGGGTACCGGGTAATTCCGGGTACTCGGTACACCACTATTCTGTTATGATCACATATATACTGTATCAAAATCATTGGCGAGTACGTAGTCTGCAACCCATAACATGTGACCTCGGTCGCATGTCAAATATAATCACTGTTATTGCCACTGGATATATACATGTTACATATGACACAATGTAATAAATGATACTCTATCTCATAGTATCCAAAATTCCTCCACTAACATAAGAACAGAATAAGAAGGGAATGCTAGAATACATTTACAAGAAGTGTTTCATATCCTACTCCGTATTTAACCACATGGGTACTAGATTGTATTATGTAAATATCCAAAAAAGATTCTCTATGAAATAAACAGTTAATCCTATCGCCCCAACGACATGACAACTGAACATGTTCTACAGCAATGCTTTAAAATTATTCAAACTCCCCAAGGTGGAAATATAAAAGTGTTTTGACACAATGTACCCGATCTCTCTTCCTAATTAACCTCAATTAATTAACCAAAATGTGCGACTTCGAGGAACTAGTAGTTAACCTCACATATTGTTGTGCACAACCACAGATCTGGAGGCAAATTACAAAATCGGTTTTGCATGTGAAAAATGAATTAATCGTAAATGTTCTTGTTTTTGTCTTTATTCTTAAAGTTCTGTGTTTGTAAATAACGACATACTCTACAATGGCAATATCTGACCGCTCCTACCAATGAAGGAAACAAGCTAGTAGTTTAATTAGTGGTAGATAGCGTGAAATTATATTTCCTAGTGTTTTTTCCTAGCGATACGATCTCTTTTGTCAAATGTATTTTTATTTTAGATAGCATTCACTTTTTGCTTACATAGTATTGTTGTGTCTTTGATACTTTTTACCTCCAAACATGTTCAGCTATGGGTACATGCTTTACCCCCTCCTATGCAAACCTATTTTTGGGTTGGTCGGCGATGTCCCGCATTTTTGGGAATAAAAATCCTTTTCGGCAATATATGGGGGTTTTTTCCTCACAAAGTTCATTATTTGGAATGGCTCTGGGGAAGCCTTAAATAAATGTTTCAAATTTTTACATTTTAATTCTTATAATTTGTGTTTTTCAGAATAATTAATCTTGCGGTCTATATCTATATGTTCACACAGATGGTTTTGGGAAAGACAATACCGGCAAATTCTTTTAGATGCGCAAAGTTGTCACTCACGAACTCTCTTTTGGGGTAAACCCTGATGACATTGGCAAAAACTCAGTAAATGCACTTCCCGACTTGAAATTTCTTGATATTTCTATTGAAAAACTCATTAAAGACACCTAATATTTAGAACTTGTTGGATGAAAATAACTTCCTTTTTAAATACAGACTTTTTTCCTGTCAAAAGGAACATTTGATCGCCGCTTCTTCAGTACTCAAAGAAGGTAGTTACTGGCCTTTACCTCTACATGATGATATGAGCTTAATTCAGAACAGAGATCAGGTACATAGTGTCCAAACACTTTTCTATTTGCCCCTTGGGGACTTTAAAATTATTCAAAGCATTGCTGTAGAACATGTTCAGTTGTCATCTCGTGGGGGGTGATAAGGTTAACAGTTTATATCGTAGAGAAGCTTTTGGGTATTCACATTGGACACACTCATCCCCAAGGGGTTTATTACCGTGTGGGATTTGAAACACTTGTAAATTTGATCCCATCATTCCTTGTTTATCATGGTCTTACTGTATGTTGCTAATCATGGTCTTACTGTATGTTGCTAGTTGAGGAATTTTTGATACTGTGAGACTATAATTTATTACATTGTCATTATGTTTAATACAGATGTAGCAAAGCTTACTGTTCTTGGTGCCATGTTCATGCATGGCTGCAGCACCATCCGGTGGCCACGGCCTGAGAGCAGTAAGTGGCCAAGGAGGATTAATGCTGCAGAGGTGCATGCTTCTGAATGGGACCTTGCAGCGTTGATCTTTTTGGGTCATCCGCAAGGGGGAGAGAACCAATACTAACCTTTTTAGATGAGCTGCACAGGCGTCTGCAGCCCTCTCCTTCTCTGTCCCATCTGCAGCATCTTCCTGCAGCGCTGAAGGGAAGATACAGGGTTTGCCAACCCCCTGGATGACGTAGATGTTCGAATATGGGACTTTATCACATGGGGAAGGCTATATTGTATTGTATGTCTTTATTTATATAGTGCCATTAATGTACATAGCGCTTCACAATAGGAATACACGGGGTAGACAAATAACAGATAATATAAATAAATAACAGGTCATGGGAATAAGTGCTTCAGACATAAAAGTAACATTAAGGAAGGAGTCCCTGCTCTGAGGAGCTTACAATCTAATTGGTAGGTAGGGAGAAAGTACAGAGACAGCAGGAGGGCATTTTGGTAAGTGCATCTGCATGGGGCCAAACTTTATGTATCACGTGTCTAGTATTATCCACAGTGCTATTCATATGCTTCTTTAAGCAAGTGGGTCTTAAGGTGGGTCTTAAAGGTGGATAGAGAGGGTGCTAGTTGGGTATTGAGGGGAAGGGCATTCCAGAGGTGCGGGGCAGTCAGTGAAAAAGGTTTAAGGCGGGAGAGGGTTTTAGATACATAGGGGGTATTAAGAAGACATACTTGAGCAGAACGCATAGCGAGAAATTAGGGCTGAGATGTAAGGAGGGGCAGAGGAGTGTAAAGCTTTAAAGTGAGGAGGAGAATTGAGTGTGAGATGCAGGATTTGATCGGAAGCCAGGAAAGGGATTTCAGGAGGGGATACGCGGAGACAGATATAGGAAAGAGCAGAGAGATTCTGGCAGCAGCGTTAAGAATAGATTGTTAGGGAGACAGGTGAGAGGCAGGAAGGCTGGACAGCAGGAGGTTACAGTAACCAAGACGGGAGAGAATGAGGGCCTGAGTCAGAATTTTAGCAGTCGTGCAACAGAGGAACGGGCGTATCTTTGTGATATTACGGAGGAAAAAGCGACAGGTTTTAGAAACATTTTGAATGTGAGAGGGTAATGTGAGAGAGGAATCAAGTGTGACGCCTAAGCAGCGTGCTTGGGCTACCGGGTTAATGATCGTACTTCCAACAGTAATGTGGAAGGAGGTAGTAGGGCCAGGTTTGGGAGGAAATATTAAGGAGCTCTGTTTTTGCATATTGAGTTTAAGGTAGCGGAGGGCCATCCAAGATGATATAGCAGAGAGACATTCAGAAACTTTGGTTTGTACAGCAGGTGTAAGGTCAGGGGTTGAAAGGTAAATGTGTGTGTCGTCAGCATAGAGGTGATATTTAAACCGAAGAGATGTTATTAGGTCACCTAGTGAGAGTGTGTACAGAGAAAAGAGAAGAGGTCCCAGGACAAACCCCCGGGGTACCCCCACAGAGAGATCAATAGAGGAGGAGGAGGTGTTAGCAGAAGAGACACTGAAAGTACGATGGGAGAGGTAAGAGGAGATCCAGGATAGAGCTTTTTTCTGAATACCAAGAGTATGGAGGATGTGAAGGAGAAGAGGGTGGTCCACGGTGTCAAATGCTGCAGAGAGGTCGAATAATATGAGCAGAGTGTAATGACCTTTGTCTTTGGCAGCATGGAGGTCATCAGTTATTTTAGTGAGGGCTATTTCCGTGGAGTGAGCAGTGCGGAAGCCAGATTGTAGAGGGTCTAGGAGAGAATAGGTGTTGAGAAAATGGAGCAAGCGAGAGAATACAAGACGTTCAAGTAGTTTAAAGGCAAAAGGCAGGAGGGAGACAGGTCGATAGTTTGAAGGACAGGTAGGGTCAGGTTTGCTGTTTTTGAGTAATGGTATAACTATTGCATGTTTGAAGGAGGAGGGAAAGGTACCACAGTAGAGGGAGGAGTTAAAAATGTGTGTGAGCGTAGGGATTATAGTAGGACCAATAGGTTTTAGGAGATGGGAGGGAATGGGGTCAAGAGAGCAAGTGGTAGAGGGAGAAGAGGAGATCAACAGTGACACATTCTCCTCTGAGACAGTGGAAAAAGATTCAAGGAAGGCAGGAGCAGAGTTAGGAAGAGGTGTAGGATGGGAGGAAGAAACAGAGGGGATGTTCTGGCGTATGGAGTCCACCTTTTCCTTAAAATAGTCAGCAAAGTCCTGAGCTGAGATGGAGGAAGAAGAGGCAGTTGAGGGTGGTTTGAGTAGAGAGTCAAAGACAGAGAACAGTCGGCGTGGGTTAGACTTGTGCATGTTGATTAGAGAAGAAAAGTAGGCTTATTTAGCTTGTGAGAGGGCAGAGTTGAAACAGGATAGCATAAATTTGTAGTGAAGGAAGTCTGCGAGAGTATGAGATTTCCTCCAGAGGCGTTCAGAGCAACGAGTGGAGGAACGCAGCATGCGCGTGTGGGAATTTAGCCAGGGTCTGGGGTTAGAATGGCGAAGACGGCAGAGAGAAAGCGGGGCATGTAGATGAAGAGAGGAGGATAAGGCAGAGTTGTAGTTCCTGACCAGGTTGTCAGGGTCTGTAGCAGAGCTGAGGGAGGAGCATAAAGTGGACTAAAAGTCTGGTAGGTTAATAGAGCACATGTTTCTGCAGAACCGAGGGGTAGATTGAGGTGGAGAAGGGGAGAAGCGAGATAGGGAGGATGAGATGAGGTGATGGTCAGAGAGGGGAAATGGAGAAATCGGAGAGAGAGAAGTTTTATGTCATTATCATTAAGGAGGCTGGACAAAACATGGAACACTGTTCAGCCCCTGTGACGATGTAGATGACCAAATATGGTCACAAGGTTGGTATCAGTTTCTCTCCCCAGCTGATGGCCCATCAAATGAAGTATTAACGTTGCAGGGGTCCCATTCAGAAGCATGGGCCCCCACAGCATTAATGCTCCTGGACTGCTTAATTTACTGTTTTGGGAGATGCGGTCTTCCCCAAGAAGAGCTTGTCTTGCTATATCTGTATTTATATAACCAGTGACAATAAGTTATATGTGATTTTTTACTATGAGGTATACTGTATGTATGTACGAATCCAAGATTGCAGACTATGTAATCAACAACGATTTTGATACAGTATGTGATCTTCAGAGAGTATTTGCCTCAATTTGGCTGTTTTTAATTATGACGTCATGTTAGGAGGTATATGGTGTGAAGCGCATAGGAGGATTGTTTTTTTGTACTTTCTTCAATTACTTGAATAAAGTAACTTATATATTTTTCTAATTTTGGGTTTCCATGTATCTTCTTGCTGTTTCTCCGCTGATTCCCATTTTTGTCTGAATACTATTTTTCTAGCCGGAAGCATGCTGTCTGGATTTATTAAGCAGCACACTTTCTTCAACACTAAGAAAATACAACACCAGAGACCCGGGCTCCTCTTAGGAGGTAAGCTCATTACATTCCTCATAGGGCCTGGGTAGGTGTTGGACCATATTAAACTGTGTGTGTGTGTGTGTATACATATATATAAGACATGTGAATGTGCTCACAAGTGATATTCTTTATTGGCGATATGCTAACGGTGGAGGTTTTTTGTTGCCTTTTTCACCCACCATAATTTAAAATGTACAGTATATGGTAAACCTACCCAGCCTAGAAAATTGCAAAGCTAGTCCAACCAACCCCACACTGATGAGACCCATTGAGGTTGAAACATGTCTGTGAGTGGTTTGACTTGCTTTGCATCTAATCCCATGCTGTGCTTAAAAGCTGTGTGAACAGCATTGTATTTGCTTATATGGGTTCCATTTGAGGTGAGTGGATATTCTAGGCAAAAGGTGACACATGCTCATTTGCATGTCATTTCCCAGAATCCCTTGCTGCAGTCGGAGCAATGTATGCTAGGTGATATGGTTGAAAGGCAGGGTTGCAGACCCGCCGAAGACATGTGAATGTGCTCACAAGTTATATTCTTTGCGTGTGTGTGTGTTTGTTTGTGTGTGTGTGTGTGTGTGTATATGTATATATATATATATATATATATATATATATATATATACAAATACAACTGTATGCTCATCTGCATGTCTTAGGCAGGTCTGCAACCCCGCCTTTCCCCATCATCACCCAGCATACAGCACTTCCACTGCAGCAAGGGATTCTGGGAAATGATATGCAAATGAGCACACAGTGTCACTTTTTGCCTCAAAAACCATTTTTAACATGGTTCCCTATAGGCTTAAGCTTGCTGCATGGTCACAGCTTTGAGCACAGCCAGGGTTAAGGTGCATACCCAGAAAACCACCCACAGACAGGGTTTCGACCCGTAATGGGTATCATCGTTGCTAATTTGCATGTCATTTCCCAGAATACCTTACTGCAGTGGAAGTGCTGTATGCATGGAGTGAGATGGGAAAGGCGGGGTGCGACCTGCACTAAGATGCAGATGAGGCTAAGTTGTATTGCAAATTGCTTTCTGTGAAGGGTTTTTGTCACTTTTTTACTCACCATAAACTTAACTCAGTATTATGGTGAGCCTATCCCATAGCCTCTTATGCATATCCAGTTTAAATCAACCCCACACTGATGAGACCCATCAAGGTCAAAACAGCTGTCTGTGGGTGGTTTTTGGGTATGCACCTAACCCTGCTGTGGCTCAAAGCGGTGAACATGCAGCAAGCTTAAGCCTATAGGGAACCATGTTAAAAATGGGTATTGGAGGCAAGAAGAAGTGACAATGTGTGTCATTTGCATGTCATTTCCCAGAATCCCTTGCGCGAGTAGAAGTAGTAGAGTGATGGATGTGGGTGATAATGGGGAAAGGAGGGGGTTGCAGATTGCCAAGACATGCGATGAGCATAAAGCTATATTGGCATATTTGCTTTCGTTGAGGGGGTTTTGTCACTTTTTTTAATCAAACCTACTTAACATAGTATTATGGTTTGTGGTGTGTGTGTGTGTGTGGTGTGTTGTGTGTGGTGTGTGTGTGTGTGTGATGTGGTGATGGGTGGTGTGTGGTGTGTGTGTGTGTGTGTGTGTGTGTGTGTGTGTGTGTGTGTGGTGTGTGTGTGTGTGTGTGTGTGTGTGTTGTGTGTGTGTGTGTGGTGTGTAATATATATATATATATATGTATGCTGTGTATGTATATGTATATATATATACACCACACAGTGTTCGACAAACCTATAACATTTGCTCGCCGGGCGAGTGGATTTAACATCGTGGCGAGTCCTTTTGGCCCAAGCAGCACACATTGGAACTAAGGTGGCGAGTAGATTTTTGGTGATTTGTCGACCACTGTGTAATATAGATATATATAAATATAATATATAATATAATATATTATATATATATATACACAGTGGTCGACAAATCACCAAAAAATTTACTCTATTTATTCCGCACATATATATATATATTATATAATATAGTGCGGAAAAATGAGTTCTACAGTATTAGGTGATAACCATATTATTTGAGCTAACAATTATGTTCATAGGACAAGCTTTCGAGAGTTTTCCTCTCTTCCGCAGGTCAAGCAATACTGATATACAAAGGTTTCTGTGACTTAGACAGGGATTTATTTTTTTTCCAATCCCTGTCTCAGTCACAGAAACCTTTGTATATCAGTATTGCTTGACCTGAGGAAGAGAGGAAAACTCTGGAAAGCTTGTCCTATGACATAAATTGTTAGTCCAAATAAAAAAGGTATTACCTAATACTGAAGAACTCATTTATTCTGCACTATCGCAACTGGACTAACACGGCTATTTCCGTTATATATATTAAGCACTGGAAAAACTGTACTAGAGACCATACAGTATTTTAGAAAGGTTTCCTAAAATAAAAAGTGCAGCAATAAAGTAGTGTTCTAGGGACATGTAAATAAATAAAAAAAGTAGTAGTACTCCATACCCCCCTGTACTATCACACTTTGACCACTGTATATGCATACTATCCTCTACCACCCTTTTCAATCCACTACTACTGGATGAAGGCCTTCCCAATGATCTTTCAAGTTCTACGGTTGTAAGCCTTTCTTCTCCATGTTGCTCCAGTAATGTCCTAATTTCATACTCCTATCTTACTTTTGGTCATCACCGTGTCTTTTTATATCCCTTGGAATTCAGTTGAGTACCATCTTTGTCCAATTATGGTAATTTTTTCTTGTGATATTTCTGGACCATTGCCATTTTAATGTCTTCACCCTTGTGATGATGTCACTGACTTTTATTTGCTTCCGAACCTCTTCATTTTTTCCCCCTGTATCCTTGGGTAATACCCAACATACATCTCTCCATACTTCTTTGCATTGTCTGACACTTCTGAATAGTCTTCGCATTTAGGGTCTCAGTTTCACATTCATAAGGGAGCTGTTATAAAACTTTCCTCAGACACAATGGAATGTCCCCTTGATAGATTAAGTTTCTTCCAAATGTGCTACATCCCGTCTTCATTCTCTTAATGATTTCATTCGAAACATTCATATTCATTGGTAGTTTCAGGCTTAGGTAGACCTAGTGCTATTGCATTTTTTTAAATCTTTGTAGGTTTGACATATATGTTCAACAAAACTTTGGTCTTTTTTGCTGAGATTCGTATGGAGGTTCACCTTTTTTACTGGCTTCGATAAGTTTTGATTTGTTGCTGGAGGTCTTCTGGATTTATGGTAAGAGTAACAATGTCATTTGAAAATCGTACGTGACTCGAGCATTTACCGTTTTGATTTTGTTTCCTTTCTTGAAGAATTCTTCAAGTGTGCTGTGAAACTTTGGTATCCCTCACACACATTTTCTTATCCTTTCCTTGCTTGTTTCTTTATGTAATCTCTTGGTTTATGCGGCAGTCTCATAAATGTTCCTTACAATATCAAAATACACTTATTCAACACTGTCTTAATGCATTTTAAATGACTGAGGTTTAGCAGGATTCATAGATTACAAAAAAGCATTTGATTCAAAGCAGAGTGATCATTTTCATTACTTTGGAAAATCATTTCTGTTACAACTTGGATGTGGTCCATTCTGTTATATCCACTTGCAAAATCCCACTTGTTCTCTAGGCCTGCCAAAGTCCAGGGTCTGAATGATTAGTCTTGAGGTCTTCTTTGTCTCCTTTGTTCTGGAATTTTCCTGTTTTTGAAGCAGCATGTAAATTTTTTTTTTTTTTTTTGCAACAATATTTTCTACTTCCCCAGCTTCTTTCAAGATTTCACTTCCCGGGGGCCTTTTCTTTCTTCATGGATTTTTTTTTTTTTGACACGTCTGGGAGGATGCATGGTCCATCATTGGTGATTTCTCTTTTGCTGTTCCTCTGCTGGATTATGCTCTGGCTTATCTGTGTTCTCGTACAATTTCATGTACAAGTCCTCAACTGTCTTTGTTATGAGTGTAGTTATTATTGTTGATCCATCTTGTTTGAGCGATGATTTGCTTCACCTCAATCATGTCACTGCTCCAGTTTCATAAACATAAATCTTCAATAATCGTCTTCACAATATCACAGTTAAATTGTCTTGCATCTTCATACACATACATATTGTCTTGCATAGCTTTGTATATTATATGTTTGTATTTGTGTAGCCTAGCTTCCGGCAGTGGATGGGTTCCTTCAGAAGGCCTAGTGTGCTATTGCAGCCTTGGATAACCTTCCTGTATCAAAGCAAAGTATCTAGCAACAGCCAGAGGGGCCTATGCAGGAAACAGCGATAATGGCCATTCGCCAGACGTAGAACTCGCCATGTTTTTGGCGGATTCTCCTCGCAGTATGCAGGAAGGTGCGCATATCTGTGTGAGGAATCCGGCGGAGAGATGGCGAGCCCTGGCGAGATCTCTGCACAAATCTCGCCGGCAAGTAAAAAATGTTTACATGACAATTGGATTAATATTGGAGATGTGCAGGGGGTCCCGGAGATGAACCGCGTTGGTTTTATGTCCAGGGACCTCCTGCTTCATGAGATACAGGCCCCGTTATGAGATGCCGGTATCTCCTATGCATGGACATCGCCCGATCACGTGACGCGGGACATTTCCATTCATAGGAGATACTGGCACCCCATAACCGGGCCTGTATCTCAGGAAGCAGGGGGTCCCCGGACATAAAACCAACACGGTTCATCTCCGAAGACCCCCTGCACATGTACACTATTATACAAATACATTAATGCTGCTTCATTACCTTAGCGGCTATCCGTTAAGGCAATGAAGGGGTTAAGTCACAGTACCATGTTTATTGGGGACAATTGGCCCCAATAAACATTGCAATAAACAACACACCCACCCACTGTGCCCCCAACAACCCTTATACCCCCCTTATATACATAACACCTAGGTATTTTTTTAGGCACAGGAATGGTACTATAGGCTGGCGGTGGGCCTCGGGTGTTCCCGCAGGTGTCCGGGGGTCACCACTTGCCTTCAGTACCAATTGTGTGCCCCAAAAAATCAATTACAAATACATACATTCTTTTAAATAAATACACCCCCCCCCCCCCCCCTAACACATACAGTATAGTCATGGGCAACATGACTATTATCCATATGGATAATAGTGCATTTGCCCATGTAAAATACATTAATCCCAATAAATAAAATAAATACATCTTGCACTCACCCTTGAACGTCAGCCACGATGAAGGCCATCCTCATCTTCATCACTGTCAGGGTTGCCACCTTCGACTGACGGTCAACCCGGAGATTTTGTTGCCATGACAACGGGATGCTATGTAACGTCACGTGGCGTCAAGTCGCCATGACAACGTGGCACCGCATGACGTCGTGACATCATGTGTCATCTCATTGTCATGGCAACGAGCATCACGTGATGCTGTTACGTCACGTGACGTTCCCGTTGGCATGGCAACGCAGCGCCATTTGACGCCGCGCAGCCATATTGAGAGTAGTTGCAGGGAGAGATGGCGGGAGACTGCTATTGCTGGCACTATTGCTGCATTAATGGTATATGGAATTATACCTTACATCATTTCTATTATTTATAACTAACGCTGATGACAATTGTTGCAAACTGAGTCGTCACTGATCAATATTAATTTATTACAGTGTTTACCTCAGTTAACTTTACTTGAGTTAATTTAACAAAGACAAGGTTACCTCATTGCTATCAAAAGGGAGGAACTGAAGCAGCTTTACTGTAAAGAGAGAGAGAAGAGAGCGAAGAGGATGAGAGGATGAGGCCCGCGGTTCGCCGCACTCCTCGGGGTTTTTCGGCTCTTTTTGAGGCACCTTCTCTAGAATGAGATAATATTGACATTGATTGTACGGGGCACGTTAATCTAGTACTACATTTGTATGTATTTGCCAAGTACTTAATGACACCGCGACATCATCGCGCACGGAACAGGGAGCATTTAAGCTGTTTCCTGATTTCCGGTGCAGACCTATGTCTACTCCACCTTCTCCTAACTTATAGAGTATGCACAATGCCCTTTGAGGATGAATAGAAACCCACCTTTCCCTTATTTGACACGGCAGGACGAGATGATGGACTTGACTCTAATTTCTAGAGTGAGAGAGTCCCAACCTAAGCCACGTATTGGAGGTAGATACTCTTCTTGCGGGAGGGTACCTTCGGCGTCAGGAGGAGTTAACGAGAAGAGCATGGAGGAGAGAGGGGGGGGAGGAGCAGCGAGTAAGTAGAGAGGATGATGGGGGGGGACGGAGAGAGGAGACAGAGAGAGAGGGGGAGAGGAGCTAAGACGAGAGGAGTGGGGGGAGAGGGAAATCGTGTGAGATGAAGTTCCGAGGGGGGAGGAGCTCAACTAGTGAACATAGATTGGACCGTGAGAGGTGGGGGCGGGAGAAGAGATGAGGAGGGGGGAGAAGCAACCTGAGAAGACGTGACTAGCGGAGAGAGGGGGTAGAGAAGCGAGACGACGTTACTTTACCAACCCCGAGACGGGTTGGAGAAGTAGATGAAACCTGAATGCGGGTGAGAAGACGAGAGTTGCGGGGGCGAGGAGAAGAGAGTGACTGGGCGGGAGAAGAAGATGACACGAGCGGCTTCTAGTCTTTTTTGGCTTTAGACGCTTCGTCCCGTATGATTAGACCAGCCTTACGATCTTGTCGTTGAACGATGGGAGGAAAGAAGAGAGGAGTTACGGGGAGAGAAGCAGCAAGAGGAGTGAGAGAGGGCGGAGAAGAGAGCAGGAGAGGCGGAGAAAGTAGCGTATCGTGACCATACCTCGAGGGGGAGAAGGCAGTAGAGCGGGGAAGGACGGCAAGAGATTACTGGGGCTCCTGGTTCTTTTGGAACGGCTCTAACCTCCACAGCGTGAGAAGAAAGAAGAGGCTGATCCCGACTCGAGCCCTTGTAGAGGGGCAGGCAGAACGATTGAGAGGGGGGAGAGAGAAGCATTGAAAAAGCTAGCACGAGGCAGGGGGGGGAGAAGAGAGAGAGGGCTGGACGGATTGAAGAGAGACAGATGTGCGGAGAAGAGAATGTGCACTGCTTCTCTCGAGGTGGTGACGATAGACAGACTTGCAGCCGACGCAGAGCGTACCTCTCATGAGGGATGGAGAAGAGCGAGAGCAGCGGGAGGGAGATAGAAGAAGAGAGACCCTGATGAGCGGAGGGAGGCAAGAGAAGATTGGGGGGGGATTCAACTGGGGGTGAGCTAATGATAGAGCACAGAATAGTAGAAGCGGGGAGAGAGCACTGCAGCCACCCCCCCACCTCCCCCCGCACTAATCCTTCTAATGAGGAAGAGGGAGTAACGATAGACGAGAGGGACGGGGGGACGCTAAGGACCGGCTTGCACTTCACTCAGACGCGATTTTCCCGGGGGCTGAGGAAGCAAGCTATAGGATTTGTCGATCGACCCTGGATGACCCTTTACATGACCCTGGAATGAGGGGAGGAAGGAAGAAAGAAATTTAGATGCAGATGGGTGAAGGAGAGTTCAAAGACGACGGTCGTTATGGAGTAGAGCATCGAAGGGAGACGATAGCAGTCTTCTGGGGGGAGGTAGAAGACATCTGATACGACATAGAGGGGGGGGATGGAGAGCTTTGGGATAGCGAGGTGGGGGTGAGGAGTACATGACTGTGGAGTGGGGTGAGCGGAGAGATCCTGAGATTGGGAGGGGGGAGAAGAGAGATGGCGTGGAGGGCAGGAGAAGAGATGTGAGGAGGCGAACAGAGAGGAAAGATGAGCCTCGGGTAGACCGACGAGGGGCTTGAGGAGAGGAGAACGATTCACCAACTAGGGGGGTGGCAGTGACGTGGAGAGAGGTGGCAGGGCAGGAGTTTTATGGAGTGAGGAGACCTACGGGGGGGCAGGAAAGACCCGGACGCTTGAAGCTGATCCTTGGGGGGGGGGATAGCAGGGGCGGGGCGGGGATGGACGGACGAGGCAGGGTGGCGTGGTGAGGAGTTAGCTCGGGCGAGGAGTGGGGGGGGGGGGGCTATATGAGCCTCAGAGGTCGCAGAGGTGGAGGGCTCCCCTCGCCTAGGGGCCGATCGTTCCAGAGTAAGGGTACCGGACGAGGGTGGGCCCGGGGGGACCGACTCGTTCTCGGTGCGATGGTGGGAGGGATAGCCTACGGAGAGTAGGGACGGGGGGGAAGCGGAGCGCGAGGTGACTTCGGGGTGCGTGGCATTCGGGTTGGAACCTCGAGGATATTTCTCGGGGTGTGGCGAGGCTCACTGGTGACGCGTACGAAGTTGCGTGGGAGAGGGACGAGTGAAGACTGGGGGTCGCGTGAGTGTCGGATGATTGGGATGTGGGGCCGGAGCCAAGCATCGGTAGAGGAGGAGTCGGTGTGGATGAGCGTGAATGAACTTTGCTTTATTTTGGCGGGGGAGGCGACGACGAGGGCGAGGGTGCGTGAGATGTTCTTCTGGGTAGATGGGGCCCCCGCGCAGCAACTGGGAGCCGGGGTGATTGAGGCATGCTGGAGACGGCGGGGGGAGGGGGTGTAGGGTGATCTCTTTTGGTGGGCGGTCATATGGGGGATCGAGTTTTGATGTGGGGGGAGGCATGTCTCGGGGAGTGTGGAGGTGTTTGGCGAGAGGGGGGGGAATGATGGATGTATGGTGGGCGTAGGGCGAATAGACCGCAGCAGACGGTCTCCTGGGGGGGAGAGGATATGATCTCAAGAGGGGGGGGCCTGCTGAGTATCGGAGATTTGGCGGGAGGGGGTGGAATGACGCGAAAAGGACGTCGTGGTTGGGCGGTGCAGAGGAGACAGCATGAAAAACGACAGGTCGGTGGGATGGGTTGTGAGATTGTGGATGCATGCCTAGCGCAAGATGACTGTGTCCGGGGGGTTGTGGAGCCTGGGTGGTTAGGGAGGGTCGAGATGGGGGGGGGGGAGGAAGGAGCCGAGGTTTGGGTGGGGCAGGAGACGAGTTGTTTCTAGAGGGGGGGCGGGATGCAGGAGGGATTGGATGGGGTGGGGTTTCTAAGTGGATGTGGCCGGACGCAGGGGCGACTTCCCGGCCGGGTGCCTCTTTCGCTTCTGTGATCCCTGCCTCGCTGTAGTGACCGGATGATTGAGGAGACGGTCGCCCGCGCGACCTCCCCGCGGGAACGAGGAGGTAGAGCTTTGGACGCCTCTTAGATCGTCTTCTCTTTTACGGTTCGGGGTCGGGGGGACTCGGGAGAATAGTTGGCTTGGCTGCCTTGGAGGGAGCAATTGGACTTTCGACGATTTTGGCTCGCTGCGTGCTGTGGCGAGCGAAGAGTTGCCTGCGTGGTGCGGACTGATTTCCCTCCCGCAGCATTGCGCGGGGGTAGTTGGGCCTTTATGATCGGACGAGGGGGGGATTTGGTTGGTCCGTGGGGGAGGATGATCTAGTTAAGCTCCTCACCTGGTTCTCTCCCTCCGCATACTGCTTATAAGTTTAGCCATTAGACGCGGCGGGGAGAAGCAGGAACGAACCGTGTCGAGCTGACTTAGATGGAGGAGACAGCCGCACGCTCCATCGGAGAGACTGGTGTCGCGCAATGAGAAGTTACTTGGACTTGAGGCGGAAGTCGACAGATTAGAAGAATGAAGCGATGGAAAAAAAGGAGGGAACGATTAGAGGGAGAGGCGGCGGGGGGAGAAGGTCGACGAGGTGGCGGATGGGGGAAGGGTAATCCGTCGTGGCAGAGAGAAGGGGGGGGGGGAGGAAGGGAGAGGGGGGGGGCGGAGCGAAGGGGGTCGGCTTGTAGGCGGGTCTGGTGTGGGGTGTACGAGGGTGAGAAGTTTGGGAGAGGGGGGGTGAGAAGTGGAGAGGTCGGGGGGAGACAGGGACGATGGGAGGCGGGGTGAGAAAAGATCGAGACGGATGAAGGGGGGGGACCCTTGAGGGGACGGGAGAGAACCCCATGATATAGAAGGGATTCTGCCGACTGCGGGGGGACGGTGACGTGTTGGCTTGTATTTAGCAGACGAATCAGACCGATTAGGGGTGGCGGGATGGAGTATAAAGGGACGAGGGGGGGGAAGAAGGAGAGGGGGGAGACAGGAGGGGGCGAGAAGGAGAGGGGGGAGGGGGGGAACGGCAGAGGGGAGAGCGGGGGGGGGGGATGCAGGTAAGGGGGAGAAGGAGAGGGCGTTAGATGTGGCTGGGGGTGGAGAAGGGAGAGGGAGGGGAAAGGGGAGCAGGGGGTAAAGAGGGCAGGCGGGGGGGGAGGGGAGAAGAAGGGAGAAGAGGGGGGAAAGATACATGGACGGGGCTGTGTGTTCTCTACGCAGGGTTTCTAAGAATGTGGTGTATTGGCTTATGTGCCAATCGTTCTTGTCTAATAAAAACATACAACTCCCATGATCCCTACCTGTGAGCATGTGCAGTCTAGAAGCAATAGGGCTGTGACCCGGATGTAGTAGTAGGACAAGTGTGAAGTGCACACAGATAGTCCCGTGAGAAAATGCAAGGATGTGTGAGTGATGTAGCAATGCGAACTCACTTACTATGTGCTGCCCTGTCTGCAACAACCCGCCCACCCGGAGATTTCAGGGACAAACCGGAGCCCGGAGAGGGTGGCTGCCAAAACCCGGAGTCTCGGGTGAAACCCGGAGAGGTGGAACCCCGATCATTGTCCATGCCCTCGGGTGCTGAAAAACAAAGACAAGCATAAAAAGAGCCAATGTAATGTCCCCTAACCCTTAAATTACCGTAGCGGTTATTAACCGTGGACCGATCTTAAGGGGTTAACACCACCTCACCCACACTTTGGAGGCCTAAGCACCCCCCCCACTTCCACCCCGTGAGGAGACCTAACACCCACACCCTACACACCGGGAGGCCTACCCTCCCTCCCTGGAGACAATACCCCCTACCCCACCCACATTTACAAAACAATACACAGACCCGCAATAAAAACAATAATAATTAACAATACATAACCCCCACTCCTGTGCCCCCCCATAAATCATCTTTATATTTTTCACATTACAGGGTTAATACCCCAGACCTACGGGAGTCCCGGGGGCCCGACGGGTGTCCGTAGGCCCACAGTGGCCCAGCAGGGTTTCACACAGGGTCTGGAGGCCTACGGGTGGTCCCCGCCAGGCACCGTGGGCCTCCAGGTGGTCACTGTGGGCCCCAAATGGGGTCTCCAAAGGTTAGGCCCGCGGGTGTCTGGGGGTCCCCGGATCAGCCCCACGGGGGCCTGGGGGCCTTCGGGTGGTCCCAAACACTTGTAAAGTAAAGTAATGGGCAAAATAACTATTATCCAGATATGGATAATAGATTATTTGTCCATTATTAAAAACATTAACTATCATTATAAAATAAATACAGTTGTACTTACGTCAGCAATTTGAAGCCCCTACGCCAGCAAAGTTCGTTGGCACACAAATAGCAAATATATCGGTGTCACTAACCCCTTAATAACAATAACGGTTAAGAAGCGCTAAAGTATTAATGGGTTAAGCCACCTGCCCCATTCACATTAGTAGAGTGGCTAACATTCACATAATTTTAAAAATTATATGTATATATTTAAAAAAAAAAAATATATATATATATATATATATATATATATGTATGTAGCCCCGAGGAAAATTTGCACTTTCTGGCCCCACATCGCGAGTGCCGTGTGGTAGCGGGTGCCGCGGAGGCTGCCGACGTTATACCCCGCGGCACTTCCGACAGGGGGGGGCCAAGTTCAGGGAGCAGCAGCGATGCCCTGCGGCGCAGGCCGGTTGCCGGGGACGCAGATCGAGGCCGTCGCTAAGGCCGAGACGCGTTGCCCACCGGCCCGGCGGCTTGTGAAGAGGGCGCCGCCATTGCAGAGAGGTTCGCGCATGCGCAGTAGTCAGCAGCGCAGGGAAGGCCCAGAGAGATCGCGCGAGAGTAGGAAGTGTAGGAAAGGGTTGTGGCGGCCATTGGTAGTTAATGCGCCAAGGAAGTGCGCACGTCCGGCCCAATACTCAGGCAGCCCCTGGGAACTTACAATTGCCAGGAGGCATAGGGAGACAGGCACCAGGTGCCGATAGTGGCGCCAATAGGGCTGGAGGAAGCTAGCCGGGAATATAGATACATTTCCGGGCTTTGCACACGTCATCAGGAAAGGAGGCAGAGGAAGGAGTATAGGAAGGGTGTAGGGCAGCGAGTGGCTCCTGCACCAGGTAAGGGTTCTCCTTAGGCCCCAGGAGGCCCCAATTCCCGCGTAAGGGCAGGGGGTAATGAAGAGGGACGGCCCTTAGAGAAGAGAGGTCCCTTAGGAGTGAAAGTGCAGGTTTGGCAGTGCCACAGCGGGTAGTGCGTGCGCATGGCAATAGGCAAGGGTGTGTGAAGGGGGTTCCAGCAGGATATGGGAGAGTTGTGTGAAGGCGCTGCTCATTTGGGCTGCCTGCAGGACGTTGGCCAGTAGATGTTGTGGTAAGCTACCGTCTGTCCCCGGCTCATGCTGACTCGTCGCACGTGCGAGGGCTGCGGGCATGCCAGTGTGCAGTGTGTCTCTAGCTTCCGAACGTTCTGCAGGCTGATCGATGTGAGGGACTGTGTAGTCTGATTGAGGCGCATTTAGGAGTAGCTAGGTGTGTAGTAGCTACAGATAGGACTGGAGTGCTAGGGCGAGGGGGGCAGGTTATTACTCGCAGGACCTAGGAGTTTTACCCAAAGCAACCAGGTTGCCAGGCTTTCCTACAGGGACAGGACCTAGAGTTAGCGTTTCCTGTCACGATTTTAGGATAGATAGGTATAGCGGCGGTGCATGCTTTCCCTGTATGAGACGGATGGTTACGAGAAGGATAGAGTTGTGTCTCCGTTTGAAGCCGGTGGGACCATCCTGTTGGGCGTCCTGGCAGAAGATACCGGAGTAGGATCAGCACGGCATGGCTTCGCACGTTCTGAACCCTTTTAGAAGCTAGTGTGGGCAGGCCCGAGCATCGGAGGTGCCAGGAAGGTAGTTACTCACACCAGTGCACCAACAGGCCTAATAACAGATTCAGTAGTGACTGCGCCAGTCACCACGACGACCCTCCGTAGGAGTATGGGACATTGGGCCTTGCATGTGGGGGAGGCACAGGACACTGGGTGGGAACACCAGACATTGGGCTGAGGTGATGCGGATAGAGCATAAGGTTATGATGTTGTGTACTGCTTTGTTTGTGTGTTAGTAAAGTGTTAGTATTATATCTATGAGTGTTGTATTTCTTACCCAGGGCTATCTTTCATAACGGGGATCCTGGGTAAGTGGAGGCGCTGCACCAGGTAAATGGTAAGGGTTTCCCCAGGCTCCCAGCTAGCGGAGGCTCAGATCTCCTGGAGCCACAGGTGTGATACAGTTACCAGTGGTCCCTTAGAAGAGGTGTGTCGTAAGGAAAGGGACCGGTTAGACCACAAGGGGCCAATGTGAGATTGGGTGGGTCAGGCCGGTTCACAAAAAGGGCTACATATATATATTTAAAATAGATGTATGATTAACCAATCTACTAAGAAATGGTTGGTTAAGGATATACATGTACAAATTTAAAACATCCGATCGCAAATTGACAACATCACAGCCAAATTAAAAACAAAGCCAAATGAAAAATAAAACACATATCATAAGAGAACACAGCAAGCACCTATCCAAAGCAATATATATCAAATGGCAATAAAACATACAATCTAACAATGTGTGCATGATGCAAATAATATTTCCATCATGTACACAATAGCAATAAATGGTCCAAAACAAATACACGATTCCAAGCAAACTTTCAATATAAACAAAGCAAGTACACATTAATAAATTACCAACACGCAATTGATGCCATCCGAAATACATTACAACCAAATCCAAACCCAAACCCCTATTCACTATTGTAAAGCTAAAACAAAACCATTCCGAAAAATATTCTATTTCTAACTAACACGATCAGACCCAATCTAACTTCAACAAAAAGCCACTATAAAAAATTAAGGCACAGACAAGAAATAAATCCATGCAATCATCATCTGAAATGACTGATAACTAAAGCAAAATACTGTAACATTTCACACACACATTTGTAACCAAAAAGGGAAAATACTTTTACAAGACATGAAAAAAGGCAATTAAACATTTGCAAAACAACCCTTTAATAAACCTATATGTGTATATAGCTCCATAGGGATAAAGATACATACAGGGGCATTAAATGGACATTAAATAAAATAATTCTGACATGTTAGGGGGAAAAAAATCATTTAAAACTTAAATAAAATACATGTCTTTTGTTTACTTACCATTAGATGACCAATGACTGACTTCCGGGGGAACCGCTATCTCTTGAACAAATCCAAACACAGGAACCAGGAACCCATAAAATAAAAAAACATTTCAATCCAATGTGGTGTCTTCTTTCTTGTTTTTGTAATCCATACCGTCAGTGGTCTTCTTTTTGGGGTCTTCTTTACCGTCCGCGGGGTCTTCATGGTCTTCTGGGTTCTTCTTCCGCCACGCACTGTCCATCTTCTTCGGAGGGGAGGTCCTCTCCCCACGGCATCAAGCTGGAAAATGAGACGACATAGGCTTTTATAGGCCTATGACATCACATTTTGCATCAAATGGTTCTCACGGTCCTGATTGGGCCGTGAAAAGCATGTGATTTTGGCAAAAAAAAAAAAATGATGATGTCATTTAAAGGAAATGATGCCAACCAATCAGAATGGCTGTGCTGAATTTCCCTTTAACATGACGTCAACAAAACCAAAATGGCGCCGTCACATGGGACTAGAGCCAATGAGATCGTGGATTTTTTTTTTTTTAAACTGGTGAGATAGGGCTTTTCGTTGTTTCCTGCATAGGTCCCTGAGTGTGAGGCTGGGGGAGGTACTGGCTTGGTCACATGCTGGATTGTGATGACCTGTCAATAGCAGACCTGCCCTGTTATGG
The DNA here is from genome assembly GCA_036426205.1 of Ascaphus truei. Classification (NCBI taxonomy): domain Eukaryota; kingdom Metazoa; phylum Chordata; class Amphibia; order Anura; family Ascaphidae; genus Ascaphus; species Ascaphus truei. Next base: position 23,956 of record WSYH01004498.1, on the reverse strand, counting down.
GACAGGGTTACAAGGCAACCCCAGGGTATATATACTGGCTCTCCCAAAAGTGGGTGTGTCTATGTAGGAGGAAACTTGGATGGGCCTCAAACCTTGAAGTGACCTTCTAAGGGGAAGCAAGAAAAGGAATGTACCTGCTGTAAGATCTTAACCAATGCAATAAATACCATGGAACCATATGCAAGTATGATTCACTGTCTTGGGCTAAAGAAAATGTGCCAGTCTGGACCATCCTACTATCCCAGAGGATCCTCGCTGACTGGAGGCGCTGCAACCATGAACATAGGTACCCTGTAAACCTGTCCTGAGATTTCCCACACCATCGCGGAACTTCTCAGCCCTCCTGTTACCTCACAGGTATGTACCATCTTTCATCAAAGACACTAGTAGCAGACCAGATCTCACTTTTTTTTTTTTTTAAATATAAATGCATCTTATTTTATAGCTTTATTTCATATTGTGCTCTTTTCGCAATAGGACTTAAAGTGCTTTACAATTACAATATAGTGCACGGTATGCAGCACATAGGGTTTTTAAAGATGCTGTCCACACCCAGTTTGCAATCTGTTTTTGGTGCTTGAGGCACAGGGAGATAGTGACTTGCCCAAGGTCACAAGGTGCTGACACTGGGATTTGAACCTACTTCAAACTCTGTAAAATTGTTTTCAGAGTCGGTGTCTTGACTCGCTGAGCCACTTCTTACACATTCTTTGCACCCTTTGCCTTAATGCTTTCTTCCGGAATGCAGTAAAGCCCAGGGACAATGCGGCCTTCAAATAATGAGGTCGCTTGATTTTAGGTATCTTTTTCATATTTGGGGGTTGAGACCTCATTTGCATGTTGGCATGTAATTTTTCCTACTTTACCCGGATATATTGTTTTAAGCTTTAGTATTGTTGAACAGGCACAACTGCCATTTTACATCTTTTTGAACACCTGTGTCCGCTTTGCCACCATTTTGAGACAGTGAGATAAGGATTTGAGATGATTATATACAAATACACAGTAAAAAAAAAAAGTTCCATGTCCGCTAGACTCCTTCATTATTTCTCATAAATAAGTTCCAACACCGTTTTTTGAGAAAAAAATAAATGGATTAAGTATTCCTTAGATGTATAGCTCATTTGTGTGGAGTGAGAATGGGGTATGGTTAAATTGGAGATAGGACCTATTTAGGCATCTGTAGTATCCACATATATCAATCATTGAATTACAAGGTGCAAAAGTATTCTCCTAAACCTTATATATGCAGCTTGCAGCTTACCCCCTCCACCAGAGTACGTGTGACTTGTGTGTGATGTGTGTGTGTGGTTGTGTGTATGTGTGATATTAATATATTATTATATATATATAAACACAGAAAAAACAGGCGCACTCATAGCGTAAAATTGTATAACAATAAATTTAGGAGTAAGGGGATAAAAATGCACACTCACAAACAAAGCTGAAAAAAATGCGTTTTTGAGTACAACTCAGCCCGTTCAGACGCAGGAACCCGAGGAGGAGGACTTCGGTGTGATGTCCGCGGTGTGTCTTGCCACAATAGCCCCTCTAGGTCCTGGCAGGGACCGAAAGCCACGAGGGACGCCGCCTTCCCCTCTCTCCGGTGCTACAAAAAGCATACACTGAATAGAGTCTCGCGTGAACTCGATGATGTCAGTGAGGTTTCAGCCGGGGAGAGTTCACAGTGTAAACAGGAACTTGAATGTCTGAATGGCTGGTAGCAAAATGCTAGCAAAGCAGCAGGAGTGCAATAATGTAGATGAGTGCAAATAAAATATATAACCTGGACAGTAGGCTCCACAGCAATCTCTACGCGTTTCGTCTCAAGCGAGACTTCATCAGCTATATATATATACACACACACACACAAAGAAGTAAACAAAATAGAGAAAAATCTCTTACTCACATCTTCATGGGAGCTGTGCTCTGAAGTTGCAGTTGCTGAGTTAGGAATACTCCGGTGTGCGACTCGGCTGGAAAAGTGCAGGCAAATTGTACAAATGTAGAGACGCACCACCATCCACTCAAATTTGAAGAAGGTGACAAATTTTGTTCAAAATATCTTGGTTTATTGAAACATGTTTGCTGAGGAAAAATATGACCTACATGTTTCGCGCTACGCGTTTGCTCACGGTCTGAATAAGCCAAGCCTCTAACCTTTAAGAGTTTGTTTTAAGTTTAAGATGTTACAGAGGCTTGGCTTATTCAGACCGTGAGCAAACGCGTAGCGCGAAACATGTAGGTCATATTTTTCCTCAGCAAACATGTTTCAATAAACCAAGTTATTTTGAACAAAATTTTGGACGCCCTCTCCAAATTTGAGTGGATGGTGGTGCGTCGCTACATCTCTACAATCCGCCTCTCTTTTGTGTCGAGCGGCTTGTCATCTTCTTAATTCTACGTTTTAGATGCTTGTTTTGTTTTATATTACAATTACTCCTACTTACCCTTGGTGCACTGTGTCTTTTCTTCTCAATACAAATATACACATGTGGAGCTGTGTGCCGCTCAAACTTTCCTTTTTGATTTTTTTTTTTCTCCCAACAGCAAGACCAGCTTTACACATGGGCTGCAGTTAGTCAACCTACTCATTCGTTGGATTACCTAGAAGAACATTTTCCACGGAGAATTCAGACCGCATGGCCACCAGCATCTAAACCAGATGTAGAAGCAGGTAAGACCTCGCTATTTTAAAACATCATTTTTAAATTTAATGTGTTTATACAAAGTAAAGTGTCCTGGTGTTTTTAAGCACACTTAAATGGTTAATTATATGCTATTTTAGTGACTATTGATTTCCTAACCATTTAAAACATAGCCAATTGTAAAACTGCATGTGACTGCTGACACCTTAAAGAATACAGACACGTATAAGTATTTAGTGATGATATTTAGTATCTTAACACTGTTTTGTTCTTTATTAAATAATTTCATCATTGGTCAAACAAACATAATTAACTGATATGAATTAATTCAATAGATCTGATGAAAAGGAAAATATACTATTTTTTCACAGAATACAATTAAAATTGTTATGATAAGGGCGATTACATTTTTATAAGAAAGTCGATTTATGTTTATTTAATATAGGACCTTGCACAGTTTTTGCAAAATACTGTCTAATAATCACTTTTTATAAGGGAGACTCTTGCATAATTCACTAATTTATTTCTATCTTTTATATCAGGGAAATAAGGCACACAGTAGACAAGTAATCCAAAGCACTTGACAGGGTGCAGCTGCACAAATTCTAGTTTGAGTATAAATTAGAAAATCAAGAGGGCAGGCACACCATTAATGTACCACGTTTGTTGCAAGTATGATCAACATCTCAGCTTTCCAATTGAGCCCTTTTCAAGACCAGAAAGGCTTCATTGGGAATCAGAGACGTTGATCATTAAAGTATCACGTTTGGTGGTAAGTATGGTGTGCCTGCCTTCTAGATTTTCTATATATATTTATGTTGCATGTTCAGCCCTGATCAATCCCCTGATAGATGGAGGCCTGCCCAATGATTTACCAAGTACTGTGGTTTCAAGCTTCTCTTCTCTATGATGCTCCAACACATTTTCTCATTTCATCCGACCATCTAAATTTTGCTCATGTTTTCTTTATATTTCTTGGAATCCAGTTGAGTACTATCTTTGTCTTATATGCACAGCCCACTGCCATTTATATGCACCATTGTGATATCACAGACTTTTTCGTTTCCTTCCAGTCTCTCTCTCTCTATCTCTATCTCTATCTCTATCTCTATCTCTCTCTCTCTCTCTCTCTCTCTCTCTATCTATCTATCTATCTATCTATCTATCTCTATCTCTCTCTCTCTATCTCTCTATCTCTCTTCATACTTTTGAGTTGTCTGAAGCTTCTGAATTGTCTTCCCATTCAGGGTCCAAGTTTCACATGCAGGATACACTGGTTGAACTATTTTCTTTTAAGGCACAGTGGAATGTTCCTTGAAAGAATGTCTTATTTTTTTAAAATAACCAGCAGCTTCAGTGCTCACTAAAATAACAATATTATGGCTTGTCAATTAATATGTGACTTGATTAGAATGAATGACTAACTATTGAATATATTAAATGTGTGTGTAGTGATATAGTGTTAAGAAAGTATATAAACTGTGAGATAACAAAACAAATTGAAATGCATACATACAAATACAATTAACCTAAAAAAATGTGTATAACGAAGTCAAAAATATAGTATAAGTAAATTCACTTGATAAGAATAATATATATATAGATCAATGGAGACATAGCAGCTTCAGATGGGACCAAAGGATAGCAAGAAAAGAAAAATAAACGCATGCTCCATAGCACAATATATATTTAGTTATGGTGTTCAAAACAGACAAGTTATACATACTCAATTGTGAATTAGGTGGATAGCAATATTACAACATTACCAATGAATCCATTAAACTAAATCAAGCAAGAATTTTCCTTAGCAGCCAAAAAAGTTGTATAAAATGGTTCTTGAAAATGAATCGTGAAACCAGTAGACAAATACCTGGATGTAGCAGTTGCAAACTGTGATGTGAATGAGTAGATCACTCCATAAACAGTTATAGGGGTTTCCCCAGGTAATACTCTGCTGTATGATGGGGAATCCAAAGCTGAAAAATCCCCAAAGTTGTGCTGTCTTTCCTTCAGCCACACACCGCTTGATGCTGGAAGTGGATGATGTCCACAATAACATCTGAAATAGAAAAATCCAGTGGACGCCCGAAGTGTGGATTATACACTCCGGGAAAATGTCCCAAATGAACGGATAAACTCCAAAAGGTATTAATCTGTGATGTAGCGGGTTGAATAATCTGTACTTCAGGAGCATAGTGTGTCTTGGCTCCCTACCAGCAGCATGTGTAGCAGTTAGAAATGCCCAAGCCTCAAAACAGCTATGGTTTCTGTCAGTAAATTTAGTCAAGCAAACTTTGATTAGCTGATGGGTAACAGAGTGTCATAAGTTGTAGATGGTGTGCATGGCAGCTTACCATCCAATATGCAATGTGCAAAAATATTGTCCCAACGCACGTTTCTTCACATACATGTGACTTTCTCAAGGGTATAGTTGCTATATGGTACAATGATCTTAAATACCCTGAACGTTATCTAAATGGCAGTCAGCTGAGGACAAAATTTCAAGCGGCAATGTATCCCTCAATAATTCCAACGATTGCCTGTGTGAATACATTTGCAAATGTCAAACAGAAGAGTATGCTAACACAATACATTTTAGCATCTAAACAATATATTAAACATATTACATAATAAACACAAAAACATACTCAACTTGAATGTATAAAACATGTTAACCTACAGAAAACCTAAACAAAGTTCAATTATATAGCCAATGATAAAAAGGTAGTATAAATTAGAGAAAAACCTCAACAGATTTTCAGATGGAAAATATATTTTCAGTTCTGACCGATCTTGCTGAACAAGACTCCACACCCATTTCAGGTGCTGTTGAGGATGATATGTGGACATCAGGAACTAGACCCAAATCAAAGCTAACCATGCTAATTTTTTTTAGGGAATCCCGAGGGAAGAGACTCAGCGGAGAGACATTACCCATTATGGAACCACCAGCAGAGAAATTCATATCACAATCCAGGGGCAAGGAAAAGGAAGGCCCCAGGAGAAGAGAAACTAGAGCAGGAAAGGCCACTCAGAATAAAAAGGCCCGTGTATTAAGAAAACAAGAGGATCAGATGAGAAATAGGTGTATATTTAATTTATCCCCCAGTATTCTTCTGATCAAATTAACCTTTTAAACAAGTTGATTTGAACCATTATATTGGGGAAATTACTCTTAATCACCATTTTTTGTTAAAGATGGTAAATCGAATCATCAAGATATATCATTCTGGTTTATAGGGACTTAGTCCATCTATCAAACTTTCAGTATGTGCTAATGGAATCTGACATTTGTTAATCTTCAATGCATTTAGATGTTACTGAAAGTGATATTCCAGTTTTATCTATATTAGGCAGTGATCATAAGATTGTCATTTATAAAAGCTTTAGACATTCCAACTTTTGTCCAAAATCTGTATTTTATCCTTAATACTCGAAAAGGTACCCATTTGGATGTTTTTCATTCTATGGTATTTGAAGATTTTAAGAACATGTTCAAACTTGATAATCAGATGAAGAACAAACTCCCATATGGGGAGAAAAATGCTCTCAAAGAGCTGCAAAATAATAAACAACTGGTCATTAAACAAGTCTGTAAAGGCGGGGCCATTGTTATTCAAGATTGCTCTGATTTATCTTTCACATGCACTAAGACTTTTGAGACACTGACTCTTATATACTGGTATATAAAGATCCCACTGAATCCTATCTAACCATTTTTCAATTACAGTACTGTACATCTAATGGAAGCAAAGAAGATTGGTATTCTAACACAGCAAGAATTCAGGTTCTTGTTTATCGACATATTCTCATATTTTATCATTTGCCCTAAATCTGTACATGCCTCCTTAATCCGCCAGGCAGACGCATCATATTGGGTATCGGATCACTGATGTCCAATTTTTCTTAATATGGTGCTGAACTTTTACAGACCTTTTGTTGTCCAATTACCATCATACATATCAGATTTGTTGCACGTCATTGATTTGGTCTCTGAATGAAAATCCACTTATATATGGGCTACCTGTGATGTCCAAGCTCTGTATACTTGCATTTACCAAACAAAAGGACTAAATGCCATCAGTCATTTTTTGGATGGACATGTAACCTTGCCACAGAAGCTTTTCCTCTTGGACCGTATTAAATTAATTTTGTCATAATGATTTTTTTGTTTGAACAATTCTATTTACAAATCTGTTGAAAGGCCATGGTAATCCTGAGTTATGCCAACATCTTCATGGGATGTTGGGGAACACTCCCATGTTTGGGCGGACAGTCTTATTATTTGGATGGTGAGGAGGCTGATTTGATGGATTTGTTTTGCCATATTAACATAAATTATTTAGGTTTAATTGTTATGCTTGTTACAAATAAACAATCTATAGTTTTCTTGGATCTTGTCTTAACCATAGATTCAGCTTCAGATTAAGAGTGATGTACATATCAAGGAGGTCTCATGCAATACTTACTTGGAGGCAAAGAGAAATCATTATGGAAAATGGAATGAAAATATCCCATTTGGGCAATTCAGCAGTTTAAAATGTAATTGTTCAGTGATGCAGGACTTTGAAAGACAATATTTGTGTCTAAAAAAATAAGTTTTTGGATAAGGGTTTTTAGACAGGTGCACAATCTTCATAAGAAAGAAGTATTGGGTAGAACCACTGTAAGGATACATTGGCACACAAGTGTAGAGCTTTGAGTGGGGTTCTTGACAAACTCTAAAGGTATATGTCATATGCTTTGGTGACCAAGTTTAACCAGTCAGCCAACAAAAACAGATTTTTCTTAAACATTGGTGGATTCTTGTGGTGGATCAAATTTTGAAAGATAACTTTCCGTCTTCACCTAATGTGATCTTCCACAAGGCTAAAAGTCTAAAAAAAAAAAAAAAAAAAAATATATAATATATATATATAATATAGTTTTGTTTTTTTTTTTTTTTTAAGGACTTTATATATATATATATATGTAACGGGTTTTCTGACCCGGTCTGACACCCCCAATCTCATATTGGCCCCTGTGGTCTAACCAGTCCCCATTACGGTGTAGTGTCTGGTGGTGCACCTGTTGGCTACAGGACTCCTGAGTCTCCCGCATGATGGTGTGTGGGGATTTGCCAACCCAGACAGGCAGCTGAGGTAGTGTGCTGAGTCCTACCTAGATCCAGTGCAGCGCCTCCACCTCATCAGGATCCCGGCGTCCACTTGGGGATGAATCTGATGAGGAACTCCTCTGTGGTGCTTCTCTCTGTGCAATAACTCCACACTTGCACACGAGAGTGTTGTTAAGCAGGAACATCTTTATTAGTACGGTGGGCCAGCTGCCCTCCACAATGGGGTGTATTCAGCCCTCCATTGTTCACCGTACTTCCCTTTGAAAGGTAATGTCCTCCTAATGTAGGGATTCCCTATCCCCGCAGGGATACTTCACCTGTGCCAGGTCCCTGGTCACAGTCTCATTAGTCCTCTTAGTATACTAACTCCGAACTCTTAATCCTCAGAAGAACCTAGACTAACCTAACTTTTGATCAGTGCTTTGCCTTATGTATCCTCTGGGGGCTGACACAATTCTGACATCACCAACCAGGGAGTCAGAGCCTGTGACCACTCCCATCCATACATAGGGCACCTCACCAGGGTGTGAGGGCAAACCTCCATGATTACTGCTGGCATGCCCATAACTTACCAGGCCTTACTGTCAGCAGGAGAGATGACTGCAACCATTTTACAGCATGGTTACATATATATATAATATATATTTATATTCTGGCACCTAGTCATCTTCCATCCTCATTCTCTCGTGGTGAATCCTTCAAATATAGCAGAGATGGGCAATTTCAATTGCGGGACATCTAGGTGTGACTCTCGTCCATTTTTTATGACTGATTAGTTCTTTTGAGAATTTGAAAACTCATGATCAGTTTCTGGTTAAAGTAAATATAATCTGTAGAACCAGCCATGTATTATTTAATCACTTGCAGCCTTTATTATATTGGCAGAACCACATACCCACCCTCTGCTTGATTTTTGGAACCTAGAGGGTGTATATTAAAGGGCACACAAACGCATGAAGTTCCTAAACATTTCTTTACTAAACATCACAAGGATGTATCTACTTTGAAATTATGGGGTTAGAGCAGATTCCCATTTCCATTCTTGGCGATGACAGATTCAAAACACTCTGCCACCAAGAAACGTTTTGGATATTTAAATTGGATAATCTGGTGCCCAATGGCCTCAATGAACCAGTACTCTATTTGCACGATAGATCTAAAAGTGTCTCATATCCTTTGTCTTCTATGGGGTTCCCATAATCTTTTTTTGGGTTTAGATTCCATATTCATCCCTACAGCACCACATATAAGGAAACAGTTTTTTTTAAATTAATTTTATATTATGGGAATATCTTTAGGATTCACTGTTTATTATGCCCTTTCCCACTATCTGTGAGGATTTGCCATTCGGGCGATTCTGTCCCCTTAACCCTCACGTATCCATCCAGAGCGAAAGGCACTCAGAGAGGGCATCCTAACAGGGGTTCTCAAGCGCTTATCGGTGTCCCAGGTTGCGATACCTGGTCTGCGTCCCCATTCAGCAGTGAGAGTTGCACGGTCCCCGCGGTCCTCTACTGGCCCCGCCCCTCATTCTGTCTCTGGACTCCGCCCCCACTCTGGGATCCGCGATGCGTGACGCGGCGGGCATGCGCGGAATTCCTGCTTCCCCTCGGGTCCTGCCTTCGGTCTCCGCCCCTGCATTGATGCAGGTGCCGTGGTGCGCGTGCGACCGGGTCATCCTTCAGTTGCGCGAGTGGTGCGCGTGCAGTAGTTGGTAGCCCCACCTCCACTTACAAGTGGGCAGCTCAATAGGACACACCCGAATATCCAGCAGCCTACCAGGGAAGGGCTACCTACTTCCTGATTACCTCCTATTGGTGGGAGGTCCTATTTATATCCTGTCTGTACAGTCAGTCATTGCCGAGCATAACTTAGGTTTGTGACACTGTACCTCGCTGCATTCCTGCACTCTGGCTTGCTTTCTTGTATCCCTGCTGCCTGACCTTGCTTTGGACCTTGTGATACTCTCCTGCACTGACTCTGGCTTTGGCTTAACGATAATCCCTCCTCCAATCCTGACTCCGGCTACGTACCCCGACCAGCTACTCTCTACTCCTGAACCTGGCAAGTACTCTGACTACGCTGTCTTCTATAATCCTGACCCTGCTAGTATGACCATCCTACTCTCTAGACGCGCCCTTGCGGTTGTGGTCGGCGTTCTGTCTCAATCCCTACCTCAACCCCGCGGTCGCGCCTCGTTTGTGGTGAGCTACGCGTCACACTATCTTTGTATATGCGTTTATCAAATGCTTCATGGACATAATTGTTTTTCATGTGGCATTGAATTTCAACCTTGTTTCATTATCTTGATCTAAAACTGAGTATTGGACAGATACTGATTTAATATCATATGTTCTCCCGTGAGCTGTTTTGATCTTTACGGGTGGCATAATGATATTAATGTAGCCATGTATCCTCTTGGCTACTAATCTGCCCTGCTTAACACATAAGGCCTGGTACCAATGCAGGCAGTGTTAGGGTCAATCTGGGTTTCCCCCCCGCAGTAAGCAGCTCCCTTGAGTGACAGGGGGTGGGACTAGGCCTGTGTTCTTCCCAATCATGGGCTCAGACCGAAGACCTTCCCTCTGGGTACATAAGGGGCTTCACAGACTAAATTTAGTAGTTCAGAGCTGGGCTCTGAGTTGGAGTTCTTGTTCGGAGTGTTGGAGAGACCCTCTCCCTTAGGGGAGTGGGGCAACTACCCCTTATTCCACCAGGGAATAAGGGAGATAGGGATAGACCTTTAGAGCCTCAAGCCCTGGGGGTTGATTCCAGGGACCCAAGAAGAAGTGTACCGTTGTATGCTGTGTGCTGTAAGAATAAAGACTGTTCCTGTTTTGTATACTCCTGCCTGAGAGTGCAGTTAATCAGGGGGAATACCATAGAGCTCTCCTGCTGAGACTGCATCCAGCTCTGTTTGGGCCTGCGGGGAATGGAGACACTGCACCGAGTGAGGAACTCAGAAAGAACTCTAAAGCCTGTCCTGTTCGTCCCCACTACCACCGGCGGGCACTCAGGGCTTTCCTGTGAACCAACAGGTAGCGCCATCACAAGGTAATCGCAGTGATTCTCCCTTAGGGTGGGGAACAAGAGTTACATATACATAGTCAGTATTTTAATGTTATAAAAATATTATGGATCTTTTAAATCAAGCTCATGGTTTCATTGTTTTCAGTTTTGAATTACATTTTGTTCAATCATCAATGTCCAGTTTCAAATTTATTTAGATTTTTATATGCAGTTATTGGAGCCATGGTTCTTTTATTGCATGGCACTTCATACAATTAATGAAATTTATCATTAACATATATACATTTGTTTTTCATATATATTATTTGTTATATAATGGAGCTTCATGTTATGTTTTTGTAGGTTAACATTTTTTATACATTTAAGTTGAGTATGTTTTAGTATTTGTTCTATAATATGTTTACTATATTTTTAGATGCTGACATTTATTGTTTTAGCTTACTCTTCTTTTTGCCTGTGTAAATACATTTACAAATGTCAATCATTGGAATCATTGAGCATGATTTCAGCTTGAAATGTTGTCCTCTGCCATTTAGGTAACCTTTAGGGTATCTAAGATCATGCTACCATATAGTTACTACAGTATATCCTTGAGATAGAAACATGCGTTGGGACAATCTTTTTGCACATTGCATATTGGATGGTAAGCTCCCATACACACCATCTACAACTTATGATACTCTGTTACCCATCAAGCTTTTCAAAGGTTGCTTGACTCATAGCTGTTTTCAGCCTTGGACATTTCTAACTGCTACACATGCTGTTGCCAGGGAGCCAAGAGACACTATGCTCCAGAGGTATTTGCATACTCTACCCCCTACATTACGGCTGAATACCTTTTTGAGTTTATTCCTTCATTTGGGACGTTTTCACGGAGTGTCTAATCCACACTTCCAGCGTCCTTTGGATTGCACGATTTCAGCTGTTGTTAGTGTGAACGTCATCCACTTCAAGCCACACACTGCTTAATGCTGGAAGAAAGGCAGCACAACTTTGGGTAAATGATAACCCATCATACAGCAGAGTATTACCTGGGGAACCCCCTATAGCTGTGTTGTCTTTATGGAGTGATCTACTCATTTACATCACAGTTTACAACTGCTACATCCAGGTGTTTGTTTACTGGTTTCACTATTCATTTTCAAGAACCATTTTATACAACTTTTTTGGCTGCTAAGGAAAATTCTTGCCTCACAGCTTTATTTAACTTACAGTTCTCATTGGTAATGTAATATTGCTATCCACCTCATTCACAATTGAGTATGTATAACTTGTCTATGTTCAGAACACCATAATTAAATTATATTGTGCTATGGAGCATGCGCTTCTTTTTTTCTTTTATTGCTATCTAATCCTTTCTGAATGAAGTTCCTTCAAACCAATACAAGGCAATGATAGATTTAATGTGTTTAGCTTCTTTGGGTTGCTATACCAACTATTTAGTAACATATGATTGTGAAAACAGGACAAGTCCCATGTATGTGCTTCAAGATCGAATGCAATGCAGTTCAACGTGGGTAATGGTAAGGGGTAAAAGGTGGGGGAATGAGGTGCAAATCATGAGTCATAAAGGGGAGTGATACCGAAGCTGGGGAATGATGAAAATAAAACAGGTCACCAAATGTCCAGAATAATGAATAGGTAGTAACAGAGGTCTGTCTGTGGGTGTCCCCGTCCATGGAGCTATGAGAGCCTATACTGCCTCCCCGTAGTAGTAGATGTAGAACTTGTGTAATATACGGTGTATACGGAGGCGGGCTCACCTGATCCAAAGTGCTCCGGGGTTGAACTCTGTCAGACACTCTGCACGATCCGCCGCGATGTAGCCTGTTGGTCCTGGCACACTCCCATCAGGCTGTTGAACTGGCTGTGACATCACGGTGCGACTCCCCCTGGTGGGAGGTTCTTGTATGGTATGGTCCGGCTGCTAGCAGAGCAGCTAGTGCTCCGGTATCACTCACCACTGCGGATGGCATCCATAGTAAAAAGGTATAAGCACTGACAAAAGTCCTCGTTCCATGGCATGCTCCCAAGGTGGAGATATATGGTAGAGAAAAGGGGGAGAGAACATGGGGCACTGCTAGAATGGATGGAGGCTGGTAGTAGATAAAGTTAAATCGTTTTATTGGGCATATAAGCCAAAAGAGATAAAAACAGCATACATCCCCTGACGCGTTTCCCGCCTCTCAGGGCGCTTTTTCAAAGGGTGATTAGGGTGGGTGAGGCAAGCAGTATATATATAGCTCCTCCCATCATCCAGGTATAATCAAGTACATGATTGCTAGCCAACACCGCATGGTGATGGCTGCATCCATGAACCGAGTACTGGATGGAAAAGGGATGATGTGGGGAGCCAATAATGCTAAAATAACAACTAAGAACAACAACATGAAACATAGTAATATACACACAACTCAAAAAAGTGAATCAGTAAAAAATGATGAAAAGTGAAGTGAACACCATCTAAGTGCCTGAATACATGCATTTGAAGCTTCTTTGATGTGAATATAAACTTGATAATAGTGAAATAAAACACCTAAATTGTGTACAACCAATAACATAATAGTGTATATAATCAATTAAGTGTAGACAATATATAAATATCAATCTAAAATAACCACCATAACCATAGTGTAATACATATAGAACCAACAAGTACTTAACGATTGAAAGAATAGACTAAACTAGATACCTAATGTGAAAGGTTGCGTGATAAACTACCTAGATGTATATTAATAATAAGTGCTGCATATAAAATTAAAAATTCTGCATGGACACAACCGACATATTGCATGCAGAACCTCATGCAACAGACATGGTGAAACCAAGCCGGCGCTCCGAAGTAAATATGTAACTATGTAAAGCATAAATATAATACAATTGTATAGATAAGGATACAAAAAAATATTTTTATATATGTAGTGACTATAGTCTATCCATATAGAACTACAATCCTATGATGAGGGGAAATCTTAGGATGAAACAAATATATGTGAACACAAGCAGAGCCCAAAAAGAGCCTAATGTAAATATTCATATATATATATCACAATGATAAGCTACTGCATGAAAACATAATATATCTTATCCACAGATATCTATATTCTCCATATGGGTCATTTTGTATAACAAATATAATGCCCCATAAAACGTACCACAAGAGATCAGATAAATAACAACTCAAGTGGATTTTAAACATATTTGAGTCCTGAAAACATACATGTTCGAAATACATGATTTACTTACCTGCGTGCTGTCCCTTGATGTCGTGTTGCAACCGGTATCGTATGGTATATATATTCTCTCTATCGCTTAACTGTTTTACTCATTCATGTTGCACACAAATGAAAAGCTAGTCATAAGTATTTTCCAGGAAAAGGGTTGAATTTTGGAATTTTCCAAATGTTGTCCAAACCATTTAGTCTCCACTCTTCTATAATCGGGCTGTGTTTACTCAATTGCCTCCATGCGTAAGACATTACAATTTAAAACAAGCACTTAATCATGATTAGTTTCTTCACACTGAAGGATGTATGAAATGTGTCTCACTTGTAGTTCACTAACTAAAATTAATGTAGTTATGACCTGTCATTTAAAGTACAAATATATTTGTTTTAGAATATCAATCTCCTGGGCTTGAGGTGGAAAAGAAATGCACAGAAGACACTGAGCAGATAAAGGTAAGATATTAATAGGTTACAACATTTTTGTGTAAGTGCGACATGACCGGTGTAATGGGTGCCTAGTCCACCAAAATTCCTAATGCAATGACCAAACAAATAGGGATTACATTACATAAATCCACACTGCATAGCCATAATCATAAATATGCTGTGTCATAATTAACTGTATAATGTGTAATCCTCCCTGCCCGGCTTCTAGGGAGATTACATCGGTGTGTGTGTGTTGTATGGCTACTCCGAATGGGTTACCTTGACTCAGGGGCTGTATGCAGGCAGCTGGGCGATGAGAAAGCAAGGTTGTAGTATAATGGGTGCCAGTAACTTTTGTAGTACAACTGTGATTTATTCGTGTCCCCAGCACCGGGACTGCTCATTCATATTTGCCAATTTTTCACTGTATATAATATCAGACATACATGAATATGGTTGTTCCATTAGTGTCAACTCTTAACACTTGAAAGGAGGTACTAGGCCATTTGGGAATCCTAGTGGGTCCTGTATATGTAACCCAATATCTTTTTGTCCTTTATGGTAACTGCCAATTCCACTTCAGTAAGAGAGGAATGTCCATGCAGATCCGCTGTTAGTCGATCTGCCGGCATCCAGCAATCCTCGTTACTGAGGCCCTCTGTCGCATGCCATTTCATACTTCGCAACTTATTCTGGACTCCATCAGTCTTCTCTAGGGATCCTAACTAACAAAGTTTCTATCCCTGTATATAAAATAATAAAGTAGGGGGCCTGGTCTATACTATTACTGTAAGAACATTGGTGTCTACTCTCCCCAAGGCTCTTCTCCTCTTGTCCTCCTACAACCTGGCCTTTTAGAACAGTCCCTTTTCATTAAATACCCCTGTGCGGTGTCCGGATTTACATACAAACCGAAGGTGGGGCCTAGCATACACTAACCATGCTAGTAACCCATTAGGAGGGGGTTACATGATTTTTATTTCTTTTTTGAAACAATTCCCCTAGATGAGTGCCCACAACTTGGGTTACTTTGTTCTCTGTTTAGTCTATACCAATTACCTACCCCAGAGAAGCACCTTTCCCCTCACTTACTTAGGCTGAGCAATGGTTACCTGTTCTGCATGCATGATTAATTAACAATATACTTTACGTTTAGATATACAGCATGGATATATGTTTCATATGGTTTTATAATTGGAGACATATTGAAATATATTTTCAGTAATTGAGCAAACCCTATATTTGTCTATTTTGACTTGCATATCCTTCTAGGATACCACTAGAGCAGCTTATAACTGTAATTTGTCATGTCAACATGAACAAATTAATAAGACACAACTCCACTGGACTCGGACTGCGCTTATAGTGCCGGCGACGCGCCGTCACATCACAGCAAAACAAATGCATTGTCGCCGTCGCGTGCGCTTATAGTGCCAAGCTAAGTGTCCCCCCCTCTTTGCCGTTCCTCTCCCATTGCCATATTCACACCATAGGACACCATAGGACACCTCCGTTATACACCGTGTATTAGGACCGGCACAGAATACATTTTCACAGTGCTTGGGCCAGACACAGAGAGGTTAATCAGGCTTCATACCATTGGAGGACACATTTTGGATCTCAGCCATATGATAGATGGACATTTACATCCACCGTGGCCACTTCCACCTATTATGTATTTCTTTTGCCGTCCTACTAGTACAATATATATGTACAACTAACTTCACCACATCCACTATAATTGAATGGAGCATACTTAGGGGAGCTCTTCTCCCCATCTTTCTACTTACCAGTGCACCCGACAGAGCGACATTGAAATCTGGTAGTCATTGGTATTTGATTTTTTTCGGCGACGGTCCCCCCTGGTGGCCAATCGGGAGCTTCTCCATGCCTCTGCCCTCCGCTTTTATGACGTCGCTGGCCTTGCAGCCAGCGACGTCGTCCAAAACCGAAACACATCTTTTGCAAATGGCGACAGCAACGTCATCGGTCGCGTCACCGACAATATAAGCTCGTCCTCAGTGACAAACTGAACACATTTAATGCAAAATCGACATTTTTGTCCTAAAATTGCACCTTTATCAAGATGCAGGCAATAAAACAAATGTAATGTTGTCAACATAACTTTGTTTCCAGTACTTACTAGAAAACGAGCTATAACGCTTAATGTATGTATTTGTTTTTCTGGTAAAATATTTTATAAATAAATAAATTACTTGCAGCATCCTATTCTCTAGGGACACATGTACTGTAATTTCACACGCAACCATTTTACACACAAATCATACTGGATCAGTACTCAAAAAATAAATAAGCGAAAATGATACATGTTTTCCTTTTGATCTCACCAAGTTTGTTCTTTAATGTATCAAAAAAAAAAAAAAAAACCCAGCAGCGATACAAAGAAATCAGAACACACAGGGGAAGGAAAGGTTAGCAGACCAAAATTAGAGTATTTATTTGTTTGCTATTAGAGGGCATCCAAGTACTTTTGTGCCTGCAAGCATCTAAAAAAAACAGATAAGATCAGCTCTTATTCGAATGGTTCAATACATCAGGTTAAGGGACATATAAATTGTTTATCAACATTTTATAGTTTATGCCATTATGTGTTCATGCGGTATCCAATATATTGGAAGGACAGCACATACTTTAAGTACGCGGGTCCTTGAACATCGACGAAATATAGTGCATGAATTACAAACACATAGTTTATCCAGGCACTATATGTTAAGACATTACCAAGATCCATCTTCCCTAGTAGTAATGGGTATTGAAGCCATCAAATCCACCTTGCTAAGTGAGGACAGACATAAACATTTAAATTTAAGAGAGACCTACTGGATTTATGTATTAAATACATTGAGTCCAGAGGATCTTAATGACTGTATTGACATCAGCACCATCATACAGCTGTGGCCGCCTTTATCCTAATGCGGCCGTAGCCGCGTCGCTCTGACAAGACGCGACCAGATGCGGTCTGTTTTCTTTTTTTGCATAGCGGTTTTCGGGATATTAGCGCTGGGAATTTTCGCGCTGTCTGCTATACTGCAATGCCGTCTAAAAACACAGATGGGCGTTCGCGAGCTGTTGTCCAAAAAGTCTAATAGCAATTCAACCTACAGTACAGTACAGCCGTACATTCTCTGCAAGTCTGTGTGCGCGCGCAGTACTGTAATTGTAAAATGAAACGCATAGGCGTGTTACAGTATCACATTTTCGGCGCATACTGTACAGCTCTCTCCCTCTCGCCCCCGTGCACACACAAGGCTAAAGTACTACTGTATTTCAACTTCTTATCTACTTCTTATCTACAGTACACATCTCCCACACCATTCCTTGGAATTTATGGCTTTCTGGCTTCAATCTTCCCGAACCTGTCATCACATTCCTGCGTGTATAACGTACAGAGCCTGGTGTCACATTCATTTACTGTAGAAGTTCAATTTTTTTTTTTTTTGGTTTCGATTCCAGACAAGTGCCTGCATAAAAATTCTCGATATTCTGATATTCAATCAGCACTCTAGCTTTTTAATGTGACACTAGTCATGCACATGCTTTATTTATGTGATTTTAATTTATTTGGGGTGGTGGGTGTAGGGATCAAAACATGACCATGACCTGTTGAAAATATTTATTTGAACGACAGTACAGCTAATCCTTCATGCCGTTTTTACTCCCCCCCCGCTCAAGGATTTGATTTCAACTTCTTATCGACACAGACCATTCATGTTCTAATGGTTGGCTTTGTGTTTTTAATCGTCCCGAGCCTGGTGTCACATCCCTGTGCCTGCGTGTAATTCTCTTTGGGACCTTGTTGATTATTAATGCAGAGCCCAGTATGACTCATCCACCCACCCCCCTCCAACCCTTTGAGGCTTGGTTTAGGGTAACGCATGCGCACGTGTAATAATCCTTTCTCGAATTTAATATGTTAATCTGATTAGCCCTTCTTGGCAACTACAGAAACTACTGTAGTGTAGACTTGTGAGGTTTACAACGGTACATGTACTGTACTGTTTAGATTAATGTAATGAATCGAAATGTGTATCCACACCTTCCCGAATTTAATATGTTAATCTGATTAGCCCTTCTTGGCAACTACAATAAGTAGTGTAGCCCACCCCTAAGCACTTAACACACAAACCCAAAGCCTTCTTCAAGAATCTCCCCCCCCCCCCACACACACACACACATTCAAGGTGAGTTTAAAGTTCAAAGAAAAAAAAAGAGATTTAAAAAAACCATCATCTGAATCATGTTTTTGTTAAATTACCAATTTTTGTAATTCTTTCTTATTCTTTGGGGGGGGGGGGGGCTTTCAATGATTATGATTATCGTGAATGTAATTAAATATTTATTTTATCAGGAATAAAAAATACAAATAATCATGAATAATACAAAATTCAGTCTTTATCTTCTTTGTACTGTACATGTACTGTAGTTCTTCTGTCAGTTGAATATTGAGGGCCGGTGGATAATCATGGAAGAATAAAAAATACAAAGAATCATGAATAATGCACATTTAAAATAATAAAAACAGTAATACAAATTTTTAGTCTTTCTCTTCTTCGTCATGGCCACATTGCATTCTGTAGTTCATTGAGAGAGGGGGGGTTTGTTTAAATGTTTGTACTGTAAATACACTATACACACAATTCACACAATTTACACATGAAGCCCCCCCTCTCCCGTCCATACTTTTTTAGTGCAGCTCTCTGTGAAAAGGAAAGAAAAAATTACTGCAGTTACAGTAAGTGCATATAATGGCATTGTGTACAGTATTGCTACTCCATATTGGACTACTGTATACTGGAACTACTGTACCATATGACTACTGTAAAATACTTTGTAACAAGATTGGGAGTGCAGCTCTCTGAAAAGAAAAAAATAGTGCAGTTACAGTAAGTGCATATAATGGCATTGTGTATAGTATTGCTACTTCATATTGGACTATGCAGTTACTGTACTACTGTCAAACTACTGTATACTGGAACTACTGTATGACTACTGTAAAATACTTTGTAACAAGATTGGGAGTGCAGCTCTCTCTGAAAATAAAAAATTAGTGCAGTGAAGTGCATGGTGTATACTGTAAAACAATCTGTGCCATACTTACCAGTATACTTACCATACTACAGTACAGTACTGTACCATATTACCTTCCTGATGCATGCCCATTACGCTGTATCACAATGGGCAACACAGTGGCAATGTGGTCGATATATTTGTTACATTGTTCTACGGTGAGTACATTGTTCCAAAAACTCAGTATGCCTTTCGACAACTCATCCTTTTTGGAGGGCTTCACCACTTTGCGGATATAATCCTTTAGCTGATGCCAGACCATTTCGATAGGATTGAAGTCTTGCGATCTGTCATTGGAGGGGGAAAAAAAGGAAAAAAACTGGTTAGAGATACACAGTAAACAGTGGGAAAAAGTGAGACACGGTTACCGTACTTACTCCGCTGGCGTCTTCACACCAGTTTATACCGCAGGCAAGAATATGCCCAGTTGACGCGGTGTGCTTCGGATCTTTGTCCTGGTAGAAACGGTGACCATCTGGGAATTCACGTGTGATGTATTCCACAATCTCTGGCACTATTTGCTCTTGGAAAAAAGCTTTATTCATGATTCCTGTAACAAGAAAAGAAAAGTGCTCAAAATAATGCACACTAGTACAGTACAGTGCATAAGGCAACAGCGTGTGAGTTTGGGCCTTATTTTACCATCAAAGATGATGATGCATCCTGGTCCACGCCTAGAGATGGCACCCCACACATGCATCTTCACTGGGTGTTTTGGACGCGGCTTCATAGATATGCGTCCTTTTTTGTGGAATGCAAAGGTTGCAAATCTCTCCAGCGATACAGTAGACTCGTCAGTAAAGATGCAATCCTGAAAAGTTTTGCCACTGTCAATCCATGCCTGTGCCTGGACCACTCTCTTGATCTTGTTGACGTCCATTATCATAGGGTATGCTCTGTAATGACAAGGAACAATTTTATAGGTACAATACAGTTTATTAAACCACACTTTTACCTCCTTTGCGTTTCAATGAGGCATGAGGCATACTGTACAGTACTGTACAGTACTGTACTGTATACTGTAGACATGCGCATTACATCAAAATAGTATTAAAACGCATTATTAGTATTAGTATTATTAGAACACACATACTGTACTGTAAAACATGTACAGAATAAATGCATACTTTTAATTTTCGGGTTTATTATACAATACAGTATGTAAAAAGTATTGTATTCTTTATGAAAAAAAACAGCATACTGTTTCAGGTTTTCTATAAAGCTCACAGTAATTCTATCCTAATCAATAAACATGGCACTGATTCAGATTCAGCAGTGTACAAAAAGCGATATCCATCGAAATCCCTCCATTTGCCGTTCTCAGCGTGATGACACAGTTTATTTTCTGAGGAAGAAAAATACAAGTATCACTGTAATGGCAGGTTCAAATTAGTCTGTCCCCTAAAGAAGTTCCCGCAGTCCCCTCAGTCAGTCCCAACAATAATTTTCTCGGGGAGCGTCTCTTGTTCACATACACGCATGCGCCTAGATGTGATGAGACGCATATGCATTTCAACAAGCTTCCAATGCGCATGCGCCTAGCTGTCCACCAATTGTTCAGTATCTACTGTAGAAGCTGCTCAGCCAATGATATTGCTGGACTACATTATAGCGAATTGTGACTAAAAGAACTAATTAACCATAAGCAAAGTGATTGATTACAGGAGAATCGCTTTACTGTGCATTGATATTGATATGGTAAAAAAATAATTACATACTGTATGGCAGCTGTACCCACCATAGACATTGCCATTCAGTTGGCGCCGAGCCACTGCCAATCCCGTAGTCTTGATTATACACGTAGTTGACAGGTGACAGCGGGCCTGCTACATCTGTAGTTGACAGCTGATGAAACTGGAAATCGCTTTGGTATATGCAAGCTTGCTGGTATCTGTACGTGAAATCCTGCTCAGGCTGCACGTATCCAGGTGGGGGCAGATAGCAAGGGTTGCCGGTCAGCAGGTTTTCACTGATGGTCGGACCGTTATTGGAAGCCGGCGCTGGCGCATTGCTTGCCTGGGACTGACGATTCTTATTTGGTTTTACCATGACCTTTTGCCTTTTGAACTCTCCATGATCAAAGATACTGGAAAAATCAGGGGCAACACATCAATACCCTCCTCCTGCAACTCCGGGTGCAGGAGCAATACGAAAAAAACGCGGATCGATACATAACTTTTTCCTTATCGCACGCTTCCATCCACGAGCATCTGGTGAAAATTTGTAAAAGTCATCATTTTCGATAAAATATTGATACATTTGACCAACTGTGGCCATCTTATCATCTGCTGAACTAGTTTCTGACCATATTAAATAAGCGTACGTTATGTTGGGCTTTTTGAACACCTCTCTGGACAATGGAATAGAACACCAGACACTTTGCATTTAGTTTTTAATGTGAAACGCCTATATAGATAGTGTTGTACAACTTCTTCAGTACCCAGGTCAATTCACAAAGGACCACTGTGGTATTTTTTAAACACCTGCAAGTCGACACATTACTGAAGCGCATGCGCATACAGTACGTTAGAATTCATTACAATTCCTGAATATCTGCCACCTGGCGGATACGCGTAGAATTGCAACTAATTAAATCCGAACCATTCTATAATAAACAGATCAAGCGCGGGTGACGCCAGCATGATTGCGACATGAATACTGCAGGAATGTCGCATGAACGCGGCGAAGCGCGTGGCATTCGGAAAAAGTCACCGGAAAATATCCGAGAAGTGTTAAAATAAAAGGGGCCGCGGCTGTATGAGATTGTTGCCTCCCCTCATCCAAAGATGGGACATAGAGGTCTGGGTTGAACATGCTAGACATGTTCCCTCTGTGGCTTGACTCATTGAGGTTTCTGATTGGAATTGCAATATATTTAACACAAAAGACTTGTACATATGAGAATCACAAGTTTAAATAATGTATAAACACATGACATTGATTTATGGTTGATACTAAAGTCCACATTTATAGTCTACACTGAATAAAAATTAGTTTAGTTTATTAACACACAAGTATGTACAATTTTCAATAAAAATTATATCACATTCACATGTGTCAATTGGGTGTGTAGTTCACACACATTTATATACATCACTAAAACAAGTAAGTTAATACTGTATTAAATCAGTTCATAAACAATCATCATAGGGTATACAGTAATATAAATGATAAATATATTAATTATTATTTGATGTGATGGCTGTACGGCACAGCTTTGTCAGTTTGGAATATCACGTGACTTAGGATACATGTTTGGTCTGTTCTTTTGTTTCTTTGCATTTGTATATAAATTGGGGTTAAAGAACAATATAATATCTCCAATTATTCCACTTTGTTTCTCCTCTCATATTCTCTGTTTTTCTTCTAGTATCTTTGGAAATTATATGATATTGGTATTGAATAGTTCCAATACCTATATATAATGGAGTTTTGGAAAATTGGAAAAATAATAAACGGGGAAAAAGCTGCCAATTGTTTATCTTCATCTAGCTTTTATTCAAGAAATGTTCCATCAAGATGCCAAAATGGAAACTTTGGATCTTTATATGGTAATAATCATAACAACTACGAAGTTTTGTTTTGGATGTATAAATTCAATTGATCATGTTTATTCACTTATATTCATCTCTATGAATTAATTAATTAGTAAATAAGATTACTGTATATAGGAATACATTTATGTAAAACTTCACTAGTAATCAAAATAGCAATCGCTGTTCCTCCAAAAACAAGCTTAATCAATTATGTAAAACATTTACAAGTCCTCTATTGTTCAATATGATTTTTTTTTAGATACAAGCGTAAACACAATTTGAACACATTATTATAGGGGTTTATATGTTTTGTATGTGTTTTTTATTTTTTTATTTTTACATGTATGGCCTGGGCCCCCTTGTCCCCTGTTTGTCCCCTTACCTTTCCATTGGAGTATAGCACAGCAGGGGAACTACAAGTTTCAGCAGCCTCAGGGGCTGCAGGACGTGTTACCAGGCAACCAATAGGGCTGAGAGATGTATGGCAGTTGGGATTCTGACAGTTAAGGGGACTGAATTGGAAGCTGGACACTGAAGGGGTAGGGTGTGAGTGTGCTGGTGCCTGTGGCATCTGCACTAGGCCAGAAACCTCTCATAGGCCCAACTCCCCTCAGTTTTGTTGCTGCTACACAGGCAGGCCCAGAAGATAGGGAAACTGCCACTGTAGCTGGTAGTGAGGGACACAGACAGGACACAGCAGCATCCTGGCTCTTGGTGGTCCAAGTCATGGAAGAGACTGTCCTTGAGGTGGACATCCCACGCGGATCATCGTTTGGTCCATGTACACCATCGCAGGACGCAGCGAGCCCGGTGTACGGGTGCACCCAGCAGGTACCCCATGCACAAGGGCACCAATATACACTATAGTGGCAGCGTTGACCATAT
>WSYH01004497.1:39794-52777 GCA_036426205.1 Ascaphus truei | reverse complement strand
GACTTACTATCTCCTCCTCACTCATCCCATCTAACAGGGTTCTCTCCCTGTACACACGCGGACGAGGCACAAGTTGTCTCCTCTGTCTTCTCCTCTGATCTCCTGTCCCTCTACCTGTCCCTCTACCTGTCCCTCTCCCTGTCCCTGTCGTATCCGCGTGCCTGTCCCTGTCACTGTCCCTGGGTCTGTCCCTCCCTTGCCCTATGTCATTCTCTTGATCAGCAAGCATGTCATAAAAAAGAATGTTCCTCCGTCTCCTAAACAATCGCAACATTTTGAAATGAGTAGCTGTGAATGAGCAGGTAATGGGCGTCCTTTAAATAGGTATGTGATGATGTCAGGTGACATAGTAAAATGCAAGGTGTTACATTAACATATTAAAGTACTTCTGTCCCAAGCTGTGTGCACTTGATGTTAGAAGTATTTGTTCTGTGTATTCTGCAGGGAATCATGATATTTGCCAATGATGTCACGTGAAGCTTTGTACAAACATTGCTTGAAAAAAATTAATTTAATGTGCAATATATTTAACACTTGTGAACGCAACAGTCAGTCATTTAATTTGACAAAGAGCCTGAGATTGGCGTGTAAAATGTTTGCTGCAACATGTGTAATTAGCCATGTTATTGTCACATGTTGCCAACAATGAATTGTCGTGTGCATATGCATACATTTATTGCATGAGGATAGTTGCTATAGAATCAGTTTGAAAGGTGTCCCAATGATGAATTACTGTAGATGTGTGTAGAAGTTAGGTTGAAGTGCTTGTAATGCAACGTTTACAATGTAAACATGCAATGTGATTGAGTGTCCAATAAGTGACGTCATGAAAAAGGGAGGACCCAAAACTACATGTAAACATGAGAAGAAAGATGTACATGAACGTTTGCAGATGCGTTACACATTACAAGCATTGTGTAATGTAAAGCAACATGAATATACGGTGTATGTGTTAGATGTGTGACATGTGTAACATCATATAAATAATTGTCGCAAAGTTCAGTAAAATGTGTGATATGATGTGAGGTTCTCCTTTAAGAGTTAAGTATAGGATTTTCCCTTGACACATCATCACATGATGAGTAATGTGACACGCAAATGATGAAAACATCTAAAAGTACAATGTTATGCAAATAATACACGTCAGCTGTGACACAAGGCAGGGAATGCCCCCCACACTGTAATGCAAATCCCCTTTGTATTGTGAGCAATGAAACGTAAACAGTACTATACTGTTATACGTCCCCGCTCCATTTACTCCATTGATGTACAGAAGAGTTTTTTTTTCTAAGTGCCGTTCCGGCAGCCTTAGCGATCGTTCTCCCCTCCAACTTGCCAACTTTAGTTGGCGGGAGAAATTGGCCATAACATCTCAATTTCCTAGTGCCGATCAGCCCCGATAAGCTGATTTTGGTACTTGAATCCAGCCGATTTAAAAAAATGGCGATCAGTGCCGAAAACAGGCTTATCGGCAGGCGACTGGCCATAACAAAAATATCGGCTACGAAAACTGCCGAAATCAAGCAATTATCGGCGCTTACTGAATCTCAAACCCAATTTTGGCTATAAAATGCCGAAAAAATCCTTATCAACGCTTACTGCATGAGGCCCTAAGAGATAACCTGATCCAGTCACGTGGTACTTTCTCTAAAAAGAAATCAAATAAAACTGCACAACAGAGCAATGCTAACAATCGATTGGCACCTTTCTTTATTATCAGGTTTAGCAACCAGGCGTATGATATTAAAAAGATCATTAAGAAAAATTGGCACGTACTAGCTACAGACCCCCTCTTATAAGATTTAGTGACTGATGATCCAAGAATTGTGTTTCAAAAATCAGAAAGTATGGGGAATTTGTTATCCCCTAGTGTGCCTAAACAAACTTTTAAATCGAGTAAAGGATTTTTTCCTAATCTCACTGGTTGCTATCCCTGCCATCATTGCAAAATGTGTAAATATCTTTTAAAGACTAAGACCTTTACAGGGACAAATGGTAACAGGGTGTTTGATATTCTATCGTGTATAACATGTAATACTGATCATGTTATCTATATGCTCGTGTGTGGCTGCAACAGACGTTACGTGGGTTTAACCACTACACCTCTGAGGCAGCGTATACTTGAGCATATGAGATTGATCACCAAAAAAGATCAGTTACACCCTGTATCTAAACATTTTGATACCTGTCAGAATGGAAGTTTGACTAAATTCAAATGTGTCACATTGGAATCTGTGAGACCACACTATAGAGGGGGAGATACAGTAGAAGTAATTTGCTTCACAGGCGTGAAGCTTTTTGGATTTTCACATTAAATACTCTAGTACCTAATGGGTTAAACATTGATTGGAATTTAAAAAGCTTCTTATAGATTAATTTAGCATTAGTGTTTATTATGATATACCATGAATGTTATTTTATTACTTTTTAACCTTTAAATAATATTAATTCAAGAGGATTTTTTCTCTTATTTTCTTTAAAAATGATAATATTTATATTTAAATTTATCATTAGTTTTTTTATCATTATTTATCCATTATATTGAGCTCCAATCAGTTCAATTTTTTGTTATCTCTACCTAGTGTGTTCCACACAGCTTTCAGATATAGTTATCATTATTTGTTTATATTGTTGCCTTCTTTTTCTTCTTTTTTCTTCTTTTTTCCTTTATATTCTTTTATCTTGCTCAAATTAGCTATATATGCCTATGTTTTGCCTTAATTGATTTCTATGTATAGGACATCTTTGCATTCATTGCATTCTTTAAGGTGCATTTGTAATGCATAACCAATTATTTATATATTCTAAGATTTATTGCATTATTCATATTGGATTGTATTAAATGATGTATCCGTAGTCTTATTATTATGTCACATGAGGAACTAGGTGAATTTTGCTTACTTCTATTTGCAAGCTCAGCCTTTCACTGTGCTAGTTGTTCTATCACTCAGTAAGGACAATATATATGCAAAACATGAGTTTATTTCATCAATTCTGGTAACTATTGCTGGTATAGTGTGGGTTAATCTCTGCAGATCATACGTGATTATCGGGGGATGTTCTGCCTCTTTTTTCTTTTCTTTTCTTTTTCTCTTTTTGTCTTCTCTGTTCTTTCTGCAAGACATATTTAATTGATTATTGATATCAGCTGTCTTGTATGACAGGGAGAGTCATAAATACCCAGGACCTCCCTTACTTCATTACTCCTTGAGAAAGCGCCACAGTAGGCGTGAAACATGTGGGAGAGTAGTTAGTACTGTCTGTTTTTTATGTAGTCCATTAAAGTATACCTTTTTAACCCCCTTTTTGCTGGTGAGTGCCTACTCTTTGTATCATTGAGCGGCTGGATTTTTGATTCTTACCTTGTTCGAAAAACTTTATTAAGCAGAAGACAAAAAAAAGTTTCATTTAATGATTGCCCTTTATTCATAACCTCCTATAGTAATCAAGGACAACAAATTAAACAGATATTAAGGAAATACTGGTCTATTCTGTCTCTGGACCCTGTTCTTAAACCCATGGTTTCCATGGGTCCCAAATTAGTTAAAAAAAAAAGCTAGGACAGTGGCTAGTTCACTTTCACCAAGCTTATTTAGAACAACTACCAACGACAAACCATCCCTCCCAAAAGGATCATTTAGATGTAATAAATGTAAAATTAGCAATAGAATGAATCAATCCAATACATTTACTTCTACTGTTACAAGAATTACGCATAAAGTTTTAACATTTAACATAGTTGGAGGGAAAGTCTGCTCTGTTCCTGAGTTGCTGCCTTTTTCCTCAGGCTATATCAGCATTCAGGTTCAGGAGTGCTTTCCCCTGTGTCTTGCAAGCAGCGTGCAGTTTCTTCTGGCAGGCTCAAGACATCTGTTCCTATGGTCAGTCCCACAATTTGTGAGACTCAGGAAAATCTCCCTTCCTGTTTCAAGGGCAGGCTTTTCTAACAAACCTAATCAGCCATGTGGTGTTGGTTAATTGACTACCAGCAGTTAACCACCACACTGCTGGATTAGAGGCACATTTCCAGAACAGGGATAAATCCCCTGTTACAGGCCCTAACAATTTTTCCTTTCAGGGTATTGAATTTATTGCACCCCTATTGCAGGATGGTAATAGGACTCTCCAATTGGACCAATGTGAGGCATTCTGGATCTTCACTTTGAGGACCAGGGTGCCTCATGGGATGAACATTGATTGGGACCTCACTCATTTTCTGTAAAATGTATTATGTACTTATATGCTATTACATGGATTTATATAGGTTATGATCTTCCCTCCCTTTCACTCTTCTTTTGTCCTCTATATCATGTCCATCTGCTAATCCTCATAGGCTTTATGTATGCAGGTATGAACATTTGATTTGTTCCATTTTCATAGGTTTTATTGATTGAGTAGGATATGACTTCAATTATGGTTTATTCCTATGGTTCATTTCTACAGTATGTGTCCTTTCTGCATGCATCTCCTTAATACATTTTTAACCATATATTTTTCTCCTTTTGTCCTTGTTTTTCTTTTCTTTCTTTTCCTGTGCAGTTTCTGTAAGGGTTAGTTTTATATGTGTCCATTAATTATTATATATAATTTACTGTAAAATTTGTGTTTTCTGATATCTAGTCCAGTTTATATTTTTTATAGTTGGGCACATTTATACTATCCATAGTTTTGGTAGGAAAATAGGGTTTCTTTCATATACCTGGAGTTGATCTGGAGAGGGGTTTGTATTAACTATGTACACTGGTGCACACATGCATCTATTGGAACTTACGGATTTATTATTATCTATTATTGTTATCTTTCCAATAGTGCAAGGGCTGCCTGATGTCCAATGTATGTGTATATATCTTTATAGATACATATATTTAGTTATGTGATAATCTCCTCCTGATCCCCCAGGTCTATGTTAAATGCATAAACATCTCTGATGGTTCATTTCCTGGTCAATATTATATGGATCTTTTTTTGTTATTTTTTTTTTGTCTTCTGCTTAACAAAGTTTTTCTATTCAATGTATGTTATTTCAGCCAACTACATTGCCCTACACGGATGACGCTTCGCTGATGCGACTTACTTCCAGGTCGCGCGGTGATGACGTCACTACGGGCCGATTTTGGCGCAAAATTCCGGTGTTAAAAGTATGTCTGCATTTGTGTTCCCTACACCTTGAGAAAGTCCTGCGGGACGAAACTCATTGGTGCGTTTTCCCACTCCATTGCCTTGCTGATTTAATAAATCAAGATTTGATTTTCACTTGGAGTTGCCCATATTTATTTCCTTCATCCTGGATGTGGATTGCTGTGCTCTACTTCTCTACATGCTCTGAATACATCTTTCAGGACTGAACGGGGAGGAGTCTATCTTATCCGGAATTACAGTCAGGTAAAGGGCTTTAGCCCCTCTGTTATTACCTATCTTGTAATGGAATATTCATTCATGTATCCCATGGGTTATTGATGCCTTATCAGGGACTACTCTATGTGGTAGCTGTGTGGGCATCACTAGGTCCCTATTTTCTCCCTGGGATGATCAGTCCTGTTATTATACAGTGTTCTGGAGTTTGGATTCCCTTTTAAGGATTTATACCTCTGTGAGCCTACTACATGATGCACCAATTACCACATATATAATGTTTAATTTTAATCTGAATGTCACTATGAGGATGAGAAAACGTGTGGCCCAGTTGCATAAATTGGCAGTTTGTACATCCATGACAACGATAAGATCCTAGTTTTGAGTTAGCCATGTTCCGCTTGATGAATATTTGTTAACCGGAGAAGCATCCCTGAGCATATCACTCAGACTTGGTCCACGGCGATAACAGAACAACGTCGGTTCTTTGAAATATTTACCAATCTTGTTGTCATTTGTCAAAATATGCTGTTGCTTTTGAACACTATCCTTTTCTTTTAACTCTAAACAATTGCGAGTAGTGTAATCCCCTTCTGAGAGGTACCGTATAATGACTTGATGCATGTAATAGAGTATTCTTGTCCGTTAGTTTAAGATAGAATCTGGTTGCAAGCCCACCCTTGTCTTTATTGATAACCATATCAAGATACGTAATCTCCTTTGAATTGAAATTCACGGTAAATCTGATGGTGGAAGGTATATTATTCAGATAATCAATGAATTTCAACAACTCCACCTCTGTGCCATCCCAGACAATGAAGATATCATCTATATAGTGGATGTATTTTTGATGCACAGTGCATGAGTTGCATCATGCAATATGTGTGTGTGCTCATACACGCCCATATATTTAGATTTGCGTATGATGGCGCCATATTTGAGCCTTTGGCTGTACCCATGAGTTGTAGGAAATAATTCTTTCAAATTTGAAAAAAGTAATTATGTAGAATTATTTAAATGAGTAATAATAAAAACTCAGATGGGGGGCCCATATGGTCTTTGTAATCATATAATCGTGTCCGAATCGCATCTAATCCCTCATTGTGCGGGATATTGGTATATAAACTTGATACGTCTAAAGCCACAAGTAGACTCTCAGTAGAGTGCAAAAAACCAGGTGCTTACCTCAGATTAGAAACAAAAGTGTGCTTACAGTAAAGCGGTCAATTTGACAATAGCTCTCTTACAAATAATTGGAGCAAACAGTAGGATCCCTTCAGCTTCAACCCCAGAAAAGGGTTAATCCAGAGCCCTTATAGAAACATGGGAACAAACAAACAATGGGGGAGCATGGGATTAGAAAGACATATACAATAATAATGGTGATGAATATTGACAGTAGTTCCAAAGGTGGGGGGAGGGTTGTAAATATAATAATACTTACACGGCCATGTGTAAGCAACCACAATTAGTGATCACCTCCTTGAGGGCGAGCTATGCCTCTCCCAGCTAGATATAGCTATATGTTGATAGGGTTAGGGGAAATGATATATATTCTATAAGGCTATACTCACACGGCCCTGTGTGAGCTGGTGTAGAAATTGGTTACTTTGGGGTTAAATTTAACCCATCCACATCTATTCGTCACGTAATGGGGGTTTTCTCCAGTATCCAGGGCAGCACGAAAATCAGTGCTAACTCCCAGACGTCAGCCAGGCTCTCCCCCAAGGTGTTATGATGCGTTGGTGCGGGGGGGAGGGGTTGGGTGATGAGAAAAACGAGTGAGGCACGGTTCCAGTTAAATATTCACAAGAAATCGCATTTATTAATTAAAACAGCAAAGGGACTCACATACATATAGAATGGACCCCTGGCCTCCTCACGCAGTCCAGGATCGAGTTTGAGCAGCTTTGTGCGCCCTTCCCGCGTCCGGGATGCAGGAAGAAAAACTATCCTGTTGGGCTGCAAACACTGCTCCACGGTCTGACTGCGGAAGCCTCCTTAGGTCAACATCTTCTGGTGGTTTAGAGCAACGCGTTTCGTCGACACATTGACTTCCTCAGGCTCAAATAATGACGTTGCAGGGGTCTGGTGGCTTTTTATAGACCCTCTGGATGATTAAAGGATTGATTAAAGCTGATTTGTTGTTTCAAATTGAATTCAGCTTGGTTGTGTTGTTTTCAATGACATGGCATTGCATATATATGGAAAATCCTTTCTGTACATATTCTAACACACATATGTGCCTCTTGCTCACTTTCATACTAATATGAGTCTAAAAATCTATATTGGTTTCATTAACCATGTTAAAATCATTAATCAAGCCTCCATTAATGTAGGGATCAATGGAATAAACTATCTCCCGATAGGGGTAAGGATTTAAGACAGTGTTTACTTATAATGTCTTAAGTATATAAATATATAATACAATACAATCTTTATACAAATATCTGTAAAATCATTAAATAGCCATTGTCACAAAATTCTCCATTAACTCTTTCATCATTAATTAATGGTCCTATTAGGTTACCAGCTTGCATTAATGTCATGTATACCCCCTAAGCATTTGGCATTGAATTTGGGCAAAGAATGATTTTAGCAAAGGGCTATGTTCATTATAAACATCATATTCAAAATCTAAAAAATAATTAAAATTCATATAATATACACCTCACGTGTAATCTAAAAATTCAAGGTAATTAATCTCTAAAATATATTGATAATCTCGACACACTCAATGATTACTTATTAATACATTAAAAGATAAATAATTACATAAATACATAAAAATGTTTAAAAATGCATAATGATCGGAAAAAGAGTCTGAAAAAAAAGGAAAAGAACAAGCGCAAATAAAAAGTTTGTTTAGATACTTTATAATGTATAACACTCTTCTTAAATAGTTAGACATATATGTGGCACTTATGAAAATGTCTTATACAGTACCTCTAGAAAATCACAGTTGCCTTTTTATATTTTTAGTTGAATGCTGCAATATCAAGGTCGACATTAAGACCAGCTGGGGACATAGATTTCAAACGATATATCCAAAACGTCTCTCTCTGTCGGAGACGTTTCAATCTATCTCCCCCTCTCCAGTTCTCAGGAACCACCTCTAATCCTCTGTAGAGTAGTCCTGAGGGGTCTCCCCCATGATGTTGTGTAAAGTGGAGTGGCACGCTATGTGTGGTCAGGCCCCTTCTTATATTGCCCAAGTGTTTCAGTATGCGGACTCTAAGACTTCTTGAGGTCCGGCCCACATACTGCAAACCACATGGGCACTGGAGTAAATACACTACGTAGTTCGTTCTACAACTAATTAATTGTTTGGTCTTAAAGACCTCTTTGGTGACATTTGAACTGAAGTGTATTCTGTCAGTAAGTGCATGTTTGCAGGCCTTGCACTCAAAACACTTAAAAAATCCTATTGGTTTCGGTAGCCAATTAGTAACCTTGGTTTCCGATTCTTTTCTATATACACTTGGTACCAGTCTACTTTTTATATTCTCTGCTTTTTTAAAAATGATGCGGGGTGTTTTTGGCAAATAATCTTTTAGTACTGGGTCTTTGCACAGCACATGCCAGTGTTTCCCTAAAAATTTTTTGGGACTCATTGTTATATTTGGTGACAAATGGTACAATAAAATCTGTTTTGTCTTTTTTTTGTTTTGGCACCATCAATTGTTCTTGGTTTAAATCTAAGGCTCTCAAGTGCGCTGCTTCAATTACGTCTGGTTTGTACTGCCTTTCTCCAAATCTGGCTCCCAGAATTTCTGCTTGTTCTTTATATATTTCAACCTCCGTACAATTCCGCCTTATTCATCTAAATTGCCCGAACGGTATGTTATTTAGCCATCTATGATGATGGCAGCTATTATTAAGCAGAACATTGTTGGCATCAACTTCCTTGAAATAAGTCTTGGTTTTAACCACATTGTCCTCAATGTAGATGGTTAAGTCAAGGAAGTTGATGCTTTCTTTACTTATCTCAGACGTAAAACTCAAGTTGACACTATTGTTGTTAATATGCGTCAAAAAGGGGCCGAGGCTCTCCTCACTCCCCTGCCAAACAATGAGCACATCGTCGATGTATCTCCACCAGAGGACCAGGCTTGCTCCATATGGGTTCCCAGACCAAATATTGGTCTCTTCCCAATGTGCCATGAAGGTATTAGCATAGCTGGGAGCAAACCTGGTCCCCATGGCGGTCCCGCACCTCTGCAAAAACATTGACCCATCGAACCAGAACAGGTTATGTGTTAGGATGAATTTAATCCCATCTAACAGAAAGCGTTTCTGCTCTGGTGGAACTGAAGCGTCTTTATCTAAAGCTGATGCCACTGCTGTACACCCATCCTCATGCCTGATTGACGTATACAGAGACGTAACGTCACAGGTTACTAATATATAGTCCTCCTGCCATTGTAGTTTTGATAGTAAACTCAGGACCTCTACTGTGTCTTTCAAATAGGCTTTCGCACTTGTCGCGTATTTCTGGAGGTATATGTCCACATATTCTGAAAAGTTCTGTGTCAGAGAACCAATACCCGAAATTATGGGTCTGCCTGGTGGTTTCTGGCGGTTTTTGTGAATCTTGGGTAAAAAGTAGAACACCGGTTTCACTGGTTCTGTTTTAAGCAGATAGGTGAACTCTCTTTCACCCAAGATTCCAATGTCCCTAGCTTCGCCTAAAATTTGTTTTAGCTCTTCCTGGTAAGCCCTTGAAGGGTCTTGTGTTAACTTCTCATAAGTCGTTCTATCGCCTGAAATATGAAGGGACTCAGCAAGGTAGTAACTAGTGTCCATGATGACGACACCTCCCCCCATATCTGCGGGTTTGATTGTAATGCTAGTGTCGTCACCTAGTGTTTTAAGTGCGTGTTTTTCTTCTTTAGTCATGTTTTCTTGTTGTCTGTTTTTTCTAGATGCGAGTTCCTCAAAGTCGTCCAAAATAAGTTTATTGAAAACTTCTAGGTATTGGCCTTTACAGTGTCCTGGGTAAAAGTTAGATTTATTTTTAAGGTTGGAGTGTATAAACACATCCTTCCTGGTGGACTCTGACTCTAATTGATCCGTTACTGGTGTATGGTGATTTGTGCTATTTCCAGTGATATTCGTATTAATAAAAAACTTTTGATTGTTAATGTCGTAGATATTTTGTGTGCATCAAATAAAAGATCAAAGGCCACTGGGACCCTTGAGGGTGCAAAATTCATCCTTTGGTCCAGATCTTGTGTTTGCAACTGGGTCCACGTGGCCTTGAACTAAATTAAAAACACTTTCATGAGCTTGGTTTTTTGCACAGTCCGTTCCTCTCTTCACCTCCTGCTCTTCTTCTTCACTTCAGTTCAAATGTCACCAAAGAGTTCTTTAAGACCAAACAATTAATTAGTTGTAGAACGAACTACGTAGTGTATTTACTCCAGTGCCCATGTGGTTGCAGTATGTGGGCCGGACCTCAAGAAGTCTTAGAGTCCGCATACTGGAACACTTGGGCAATATAAGAAGGGCCTGCCCACACATAGCGTGCCACTCCCACTTTACACAACATCATGGGGAGACCCCTCAGGATACTCTACAAGGATTAGAGGTGGTTCCTGAGAACTGGAGAGGGGAGATAGATTGAAACGTCTCCGACAGAGATGCGTTGGAATAAGCGTTTGAAATCTATGTCCCCAGCTGGTCTTAATGTCGACCTTGATATTGCAGCATTCAACTAAAAATATAAAAAGGCAACTGTGATTTTCTAGAGGTATAAGACATTTTCATAAGTGCCACATATGTCTAACTATTTAAGAAGAGTGTTATACATTATAAAGTATCTAAACAAACTTTTTATTTGCGCTTGTTCTTTTCCTTTTTTTTCAGACTCTTTTTCCGATCATTATGCATTTTAAACATTTTTATGTATTTATGTAATTATTTATGTTTTAATGTATTAATAAGTAATCATTGAGTGTGTCGAGATTATCAATATATTTTAGAAATTAATTACCTTGAATTTTTAGATTACACGTGAGGTGTATATTATATGAATTTTAATTATTTTTTAGATTTTGAATATGATGTTTATAATGAACATAGCCCTTTGCTAAAATCATTCTTTGCCCAAATTCAATGCCAAATGCTTAGGGGGTATACATGACATTAATGCAAGCTGGTAACCTAATAGGACCATTAATTAATGATGAAAAGAGTTAATGGAAATTTGTGACAATGGCTATTTAATGATTTTACAGATATTGATAAAGATTGTATTGTATTTATATACTTAAGACATTATAAGTAAACACTGTCTTAAATCCTTACCCCTATCGGGTGATAGTTTATTCCATTGATCCCTACCTCAATGGAGGCTTGATTAATGATTTTAACATGGTTAATGAAACCAATATAGATTTTTAGACTCATATTAGTATGAAAGTGAGCAAGAGGCACATACAGTATGTGTGTTAGAATATGTACAGAAAGGATTTTCCATATATATGCAATGCCATGTCATTGAAAACAACACAACCAAGCTGAATTCAATTTGAAACAACAAATCAGCTTTAATCAATCCTTTAATCATCCAGAGGGTCTATAAAAAGCCACCAGACCCCTGCAACGTCATTATTTGAGCCTGAGGAAGTCTATGTGTCGACGAAACGCGTTGCTCTAAACCACCAGAAGATTTTGACCTAAGGAGGCTTCCGCAGTCAGACCGTGGAGCAGTCTTTGCAGCCCAGCAGGATAGTTTTTCTTCCTGCATCCCGGACGCGGGAAGGGCGCACAAAGCTGCTCAAACTCGATCCTGGACTGCGTGAGGAGGCCAGGGGTCCATTCTATATGTATGTGAGTCCCTTTGCTGTTTTAATTAATAAATGCGATTTCTTGTGAATATTTAACTGGAACCGTGCCTCACTCGTTTTTCTCATCACCCAACCCCTCCCCCCCCCCCCCCACAGAGGGGGTGGGGTTCAGCACACACACAAATTACAGGGTCATCTTAGAGTCAACTTAGTTCACACCATTTTCACCTGTTTGAAGTAATTGAAAGGTCTCAAATGTGAAAACGGGTAAACAGCCAGTTAACCCACCAGGCGCTCAGAAAGTGTAGCTGCAGCTGTGAAATGGTGTTTTGACAATAAATCTGGTTGATAACTGCCACTATCCCCCAGTGTGTTATTGATTACATGTAATTCTCTGCAACTGGCTAGCTATAAGCACAATGAGGTTGGAGAAAAACTTGAAGGAAGATAACTTACAGTTGCACTGGGGGACGTAATGAAGTGGCCCGTCTGTCTTCCTGCATGAACAATGCTGTGTGTCCCTCTGTCTGCGTTGTCTCTTGATGGGATGATCCTCTCACGTCGCCAGCAATCTCTTCTGCC
Source organism: Ascaphus truei (assembly GCA_036426205.1). Classification (NCBI taxonomy): domain Eukaryota; kingdom Metazoa; phylum Chordata; class Amphibia; order Anura; family Ascaphidae; genus Ascaphus; species Ascaphus truei. The sequence continues at coordinate 40,052 of WSYH01004497.1, read as the reverse complement.
GCCAACCCTGCACCCGCTCGATCGCGGTGGGTGGTCACCTGACCGGCGGCAGTGCCGGTACTTCCGGATGCAGCAGGGAGACACAGATACACCATACACAGCCCGGCGTGCAGGCAGCAGGCACCGGAACACTAGAAATCCTCCCCAGGGAGGTCAGTACGCCGCACAGCCGTGGAATAAAAGCTTCAGGAAAGGCTGATCAGTGTGGCATGAAACTTTAATAGAACATAGTGCAAACGGATCCTCTTGACGCGTTTC
>WSYH01004497.1:0-39777 GCA_036426205.1 Ascaphus truei | reverse complement strand
TTTGACAAAGGCCTGACGGGCTGAAACGCGTCAAGAGGATCCGTTTGCACTATGTTCTATTAAAGTTTCATGCCACACTGATCAGCCTTTCCTGAAGCTTTTATTCCACGGCTGTGCGGCGTACTGACCTCCCTGGGGAGGATTTCTAGTAATTGAAAGGTCTGGCTGATTAGGGTTTTTGGGGAAGGGAATACCGTTCTTACAACCTGACTAGCACAACTGAAGTTAATCACACTCATTTGAAAGCTTAACTCTAGCTACTAAATGCCCCAACAAGTCATTAGTTATCAAACCGTACGTCACACATTAGTTCACTCATATCTATAGTTGAACTGCTATCAACGACACATTATCACACACTGCATGTGTTGTCTTGTTGAGTGACAGCCACATTCAGGTGTGCCACATCTTCTATTAATGTACCACACATATCCTGTACCAAAAAAAAAACTTTTTGCAATATGACCACCTTCATGATAACCATTGTGAATGTTCATCTCATGATAGTTATGTACATTATGATACTGATATGACTACACAACATATGATTTTTATGTACAAATTTAATCAATTTATCCTCACGCATTACTGCAGAAGCATAGTATGTTGTATGTTAGGGAACTCAAAAGTTCTAAGTACACAGGCATGTACATTGTTATTACAACTATTTATGTTCACTTTCACACACACATTTTCGGTTAAGGAACTGATGCTGTTAGGTACTCATAAATACAGAACATACAATAACTGTTTGTTCAATATTTACACATGTAAATGTACAACTAATGTTATTGTTATATATAGTTGCCCCTGGAGGACATGTGTCACCTGAGACGGAACAAGTGTCTTCACCTGGGTCATGCAGCTCAACACACCTAGAAGGTGAGTGTATCAGTTGGTGGCCATATAATATGTGCACTTCTACATGTTATGTTGTCATGTTCATTATTTGTTTTGCACATGTTCTTTAAATAGGATTACTTAGTGTCAGTGAAAATGAAGTGTAAGGCAACATGTATTGTGTTAGTGATGTTAACTATCATGTAGGAGTTCTGAGTTTAGAGCAAGTGTTCATTCATTCATAGTTCATACTGAGTCCAAACATTATTCGTAAGTCAAGGTAGATTTTAATGTGAGGTTATGAAACGTATGGAAACATGTTAGGTGTTACTTATGACACAGTATAATTACATAGTAAAACAGCAGAGATTAACATGCCATTTAATAATGTGTACATTTATTTGTAGAACATGATGATGAAGATGATGATGATGCCGCCATAGACACAGAAATACAATCAAGTGAGCATGAAGAGGTTCCAATTGAAACAGTTTTACCGCCAAATCGTCCATCAACTAACACATACGATGCAATAGTAGCTTCTGAGGGAAAAATTGTGGAAGCAGAAAATCGTCGCCATTCTGATCTGATGACAGTGCTGGAAAGGATGATTTCACTGCAGGAAGAAACGATATCACAATTGGCACATCTCCACAGAGTCTTCATTGAAGTGCCTAAACAGTTGCAAAAAATCAACACCTCATTCGAAGCATTAGTTGTTCAGCAAACCCAAGCAAATTACTTGAGAATGACTACTGTACCAAATTTCAACTTCAACACATCACAGGAAGGATCTTTACATGGTGCTCATTTTTCACCCCATGCGTCTGATGTTCATTCCCCAGGTCGGGATGTTACCGGTCAAGTAGCAGAAAGTTCTGTGCATGTTCCTGACAACATCCTACCGCTGCCATCTGTAGAAATTCTGGAGCGGACACCTACAAAGTAGGCGATAACAACAAAGAAGCACAAGCAGTTACTACTGACCAGTTTTTGGACACAAACAAAAAAAGACACACATGAAACAGACCAACCATCACTTGTGCAGTGTCTACCAACTTGCTCACATGTGTCAGTGGGCACAAGCCCTGTCGGTGAGTCACTGGCCACAAGCCCTGTCCGTGAACAGTCACTGCCCACAAGCCCTGTCCGTGAACAGTCACTACCCACAAGCCCTGTCCGTGAACAGTCACTGCCCACAAGCCCTGTCGGTGAGTCACTGCCCACAAGCCCTGTCGGTGAGTCACTGCCCACAAGGCCTGTCGGTGAATAGTCACTGGCCACAAGCCCTGCCCGTGAAGTGCCAGAGGCCACTCAATGTGGCTCTGTTGTGCCTAAAGTTGTTGGTAAACAAAAAAGGAAAATCCAAGAGACAACAAGCAGGCCTGTTACTCGCTCTCAAAAGGAAAAAAAAAAATGTTATAATTCACTAAATATGTCTTTGGCCTTGTTTTGTTGACTTCAGATTATCTAATGAATATTGTATGTATGCTGAGGACCAGTTGTTTCCAAATTTTCAAGTATGTTCTTGTACACGTGAAGTTTTGGAAATGTTAACAGTCCTAATTAATGAATAGTGTTATTAATATTGATGTATTAATCATTTGTTCAGTAATGGTCCACCAGGAGCCAGTTGCTATGTTTAGAGAAGCTGCCATTGACTTACCTGCAAAACATTTTATTTGGGTGTGTTACTTGATGTAATCATTGCATGTTAATATTATTCACATGCAATGAAAAACACACATCTATTTAACTGCAAACATCTTTCTTGTCCGTGTACAGCAGGATTAAGTGTAAAACATTACTTACCTTCACCTTGCTTGCCCATTGAAATGTTGTCCTTTAATCATTTATGTGTTCTTGTTTCAAGAACATATCTGTGAATGTATACTAATATATATGTAGTATGTATGGATATATGTACACACAGTATATATATATGATTTGTACTATCTAAACTGGTATAGATGTATTTTCACAAAACATACACTTCATGCTTCCTTGTGAAAACACAGTATTTTAATAATACAGGCCTAATGTTTGTGAACTATACTAACTGTGAGCCTATAACAGTATTGGCCTAAAACAAATATATATTACTTTATTCACTCATGTTTATCACCATTTAAATAGGTTTCATACAAGGCCTACTTACTGCCATCAATATGTTCTGTGTACACCTGCATTACAGAGATATTATTGGTTGTAACACTACAGGCCTTCTAAATGAAAAAAAACCTTGTTTGATGGTAAATCACATTTACCAGACAGGTCAATGCAATAGGCCATAAAACATTTTAAGGCTCTATTATTTAAACCTTTAAATAAATCACACCAATATAAAAATCCCTCTTTACATTAACCCTTAAATATTGTAAGATACACACACATTAAAAGTTTGGTTTTACAGACATTATATATATACTGCTGCGGCCAAGTTTATTCGAGCATTTGCCCGTTCTTGGCCGCAGCAGTAGCCTGGCGCGCGCCCGAGTGTAACGGGCGCGCGCCGCAGCAGCGGAAGAGCGCCCTCCGATCGGGGCGCTCTCCCTACCGCTACCGGGTCCGCCGGGTCCCCCGGAACCCCCTGCCGCCGTCCCGCAGATCGCGGGACACCAGGGCTCCCTCGGGGAGCCCTGGACGCGTGTGCAGGGGGCGCAGGCTCCCGAAGACGCGTGACCGCGCGTCTATGACGCGCGGCACGCCGAGGGGCAGCCACAAGCAAGCCGGGAAATATCCCGGCTTGCGGTACCGACCACACTGCAATAAAGTGTGTCGGTACTGTATATAGATATATATATATTTATGAGAGAGATATATATATCTACATATACACACGTACTTAAACTGTGATGCAGACAGGGAGTTAACCAGACTTTCAAATAGACACAGAAATTTATGGGGAAAAAAATAAATAATTATTTTGCAGGTGTGTGTGTATTTCATTATATGGCTGTGTAAGCACTATTTTCATAAAGTGGACAATGTTTTTTTCCTCAACCCACAATGTTTCTTAATTAAAAGTCTAGAAATGTTTTGAGAAAGTAGATTAAAGTTGCTACATGTTGGTCAGTGAAATGGCTATCAGAAACCACAAATGTGAAACCAATTATTTCTAGACCTACAATTGGTGCTTGAAACAAGGAGTACAAGTTGAAACATTGTGTGACCTTGAAAAGGAAAGACACAAAATAGTTAGCATTTGAAGCATTTCATTATTATGAGCAAAGAACATAGAACTGCACACATCATTTCTGATACTCTGCAATGGCTGATGATTTATGGTCAAATATGCATCCACACAAGGGGTACAAATTGATGATAGCAGAAGCGATTGTGTCAAGTCCCGACAAGAAAGCCAACGTGGGACAAATCTATGATTTGATTAGAGCAAAGTATCCTTATTACCAAGAACCTGGGCGTGCGCGAAATTTAAAATCCACAGTAAGATTCACTTTATCAACTAATGACTGTTTTGAACGTGTGCAGGATAAGCTACAAGAAAGGTATGGTTTTTGGAAGATTGCTAAGGAAAAACAATTCACCGTGGAAGACGGCACACATATTGAGCTAAATGGCATATTTATTCCTAATGCCAATAGCAATGGATCCGCTACTACTGTTCCGTGTGAATCCATACCTGCTGCAATATATGCACCCGCCATTGCTGAAACACACGTTCGACAAGAACATAACTACTATGATTTTGTACAAAGCGCTTTTGCTGCAAACGCATTCGAATGGGTACCCGAAGAAATGAACCTACCTCCGGACCAATTGTTTGAAGAAAGCAGTGGCGATTCCTATGAGCGCTTCATGGAGGAGATGTGTGTCATACAGGATTCAGCGTTTGGGTCAACCGTGGATGCAAATGCCTTCTTTTTCTGGAGCGACCAGTTGCAGGCAGACAAAGTGTTACTTCAACAAGAATGGTAAATATAAAATCGTTATGCGTTGACTCAGCGTTAAAAGTTTTTTTTTTTTTAACCACCATTTTGACTTTAAATGCGTGGATACAGCGTAACATTGCAGACTGCATAACATGTAGCGATCACAAACACATTGTTTCCTATTACAATATAGTAGAACCTGAAAGAGTAGTACACATTGCTCACGGAATAAATATATGTACGTTCCTATCCCTTTAAACATATTATAAACATGTTATAAACATGTTATGTGTCATGTGCCAAGGCCAAGGCGTCCTTAAAAAGGATTACGGATGTAAGTCCCGCCCCCAAGCGACGTGCGCGCGTCAAAGCCTATTGGCTGTGTTGTTTTGTTATAGTTACGGTAACTGCACTGTGTCATGCGTGCACCTCTGTGTTTGTGGGCGTACACTGGGCGTTAGCCGAATGTTAATTGAGTGGGAGGAGTGTTTGCGTGCGCTTCACGCTGGCTTAACCTGACGTCACACGTATTGCATTTGAGCATTGTGTTATCGGCCGTGCTTTCTGTCCACACACGTCTGTTTAAAAAGAATACAGATGTACTCGTTTAGAAGGAATGTAGTTTCGCCTTCATTGTATGTGAAATAAATATTTAATGGTTAATGCTATTTTCAACATGTATTCAACGCACAACGTATGCATTGCTTTGCGCATGCGCTAACAGTTAGTCGACCCAAGCGTGAACTGCGTGCGCACACTAAGATGTGCGCGCACATTTTTCAGTATACAGGCAACGTTAACTTCATATACATAGTTATGCCTGCTACTAATTTAATTCTCGATTACATAATGATGTACACTTGTAGTTACTAACATATAAGTGACTGACGTGTGTATGTACACAATCATATAGAGCTGTGTAACGCGTTGTCACGAATACATATATAGTAAGGTGCCATCTTTGACCATCATGTGTTTGCTGTATTTCAGAGATGTCAGGGAAGATACAATCGGATCAATGTATGATTTCAGAAGAGTCTACCTTTATATGAGATGATTGTGAGGAGGAGCCACCGACTACTATACTACATATGGAAATAATTTTATATTGCTTGCAACGCTTATTAACAAAGAATTAAAAATGTGATACCCATATGCCTATATTGCATAAGCACTTAATTAACATAATGATGTTGCAAAACAGTGCAGCTAGAAATTTTCTTGAGTGTTCTTTAATTACTACTAACATTTTATGCCATGCTGTGTTTTATATATAACAACCATTCCCACTCTGCTAACACATTTGTGTATTCTATTGTGTAATGGAATGTATGACTGTCGAAACTATGTAACAATAATAATAATTATAATAATAATTTGAGCATGTTCTTGTATAGCGCTGCTAGTTGTACGCAGCGCTTTACAGACACATTTTTCAGGCTGAGGTCCCTGGCCCGTGGAGCTTACAATTTATTTTTTGCTGCCTGAGGCACAGGGAGATAAAGTGACTTGCCCAAGGTCACAAGGAGGCGACACCGGGAATTGAACCAGACTCCCCTGCTTCAAACTCTCAGTGCCAGGACACTTACAACCAACTAGCCATTTCTTGTTAAAAATCTCTTGTTACATGGGTATGTTGATAAAATGGTTTGGGACTGTAGCAAATAATGTTATTGGCAAGATGTTGTGGTCCCCTACAATGCATGATGTTCTGAATATTACATCAACATCATGTAATGAAGTACGTTTATGTGTATATTTCATGTACCAAACTAACTATAGTTTAGTGTGTTTATTAAACGTTCAACACATACATACTACAGTCAATATGATGATATAAGCTACCATAATAAACCTGCTGTTATCATATGTCGGTGTTTTACATGGATCATACACAAATTGATACAGACACAAACAGTTGTCTTAAAAAGTGTGCCTATGCTAATGTGCACGTGATTGACATTTATATTTTGAGAATACTTGATAATTATCATCATGATAATGATGAAGTGACGTCAATGACATTCCAAATATATTACCAACATTGTCATTGTGGGAAATTAGAAATGCAAAATTACAGTAACATTTTTGACACAATTGTGGTTTTGTTTACACTTTGACACTTGTTACATGTAGGTCACATCAACACACATGTGACTTATACATACACATGTGACACATTTTAATTAATGTTGACAAATATTTTGTAGCATTAATAATCACCTACATTGCTAAATATAAGATGTACCACGCATTGTTGTGATTACAGGCATTCATGCATGGAGTGTTATGATCAGTCAATTGCATCCGTGATTAATGAGCTCCCGTAAGTAAACAAATAAGTACAGTTATCCCCTTCTCTCCAAACACCTCTATATTACATTAATGGAATTTATAATGGAACATACATTAAATGTGATGAAATGGGAGTAATCATTTTCTAATACAATGCACATGAAACCTCAATAGTAGCTAAATGCATGTACATGATACAGAAAGTACATATATGTAACATTTTTCTTTGAACCAATATGTTGAGTTTTTAGTTCAAATAATTATACGAATATTGAGGTAGGCACATCTTATGCCAGATGTCAGCAAATATACATACCATGATCAGTCATACTGGAGATATACCTATAATGCAAAGGAACAATATATAAATGGCAAACATTGACATGCCATCTTCAGTACCGTAAGCAACACAGCAAAGTGTGTATTTGGTGTTAAATGTGCAACACCATGTATATTTAATGACATTCAAAATGTAAAGCAGCCTGGTGTACACATCATATGGATGTACATGTTACACTGCACCAATAACATTGTATGTAAGCATACTGCAAGAATGAATGACTATGGCCATACTATGTGTATTGTGTTAGCATAAGGAACAACACAATGCTAAAATATTACTGCTTTGTTACCCCAGTTGTATTCACATACACACAACTAATGTACTGCTGCGGCCAAGTTTATTCGAGCATTTGCCCGTTCTTGGCCGCAGCAGTAGCCTGGCGCGCGCCCGAGTGTGACGGGCGCGCGCCGAAGCAGCGGAAGAGCGCCCTCCGATCGGGGCGCTCTCCCTACCGCTACCGGGTCCGCCGGGTCCCCCGGAACCCCCTGCCGCCGTCCCGCAGATCGCGGGACACCAGGGCTCCCTCGGGGAGCCCTGGACGCGCGTGCAGGGGGCGCAGGCTCCCGAAGACGCATGACCGCGCGTCTATGACGCGCGGCACGCCGAGGGGCAGCCACAAGCAAGCCGGGAAATATCCCGGCTTGCGGTACCGACCACACTGCAATAAAGTGTGTCGGTACTGTACAATTGAAGAGGGATTATATAACCTGTGCAACAATAACATACCGCTGCCACATCCCTTTGTGCACACAGCAGAGAAAAGAAAGGTGTGCAACCCATATTCATCTGTGTCCTAACAGAAGGTTATATAAAGAAACATTATTGTTAATATAACATAATTAATCTATAAAAGTAGTACTAGGAAAATATATGTTTTTACTTACAAGATAAAAAGGAATTGATGAGATTCTGGCGTGTCTGGCCACCACTGGCTGTTTGTTCATTTTCAGCAGCTACATGGGTTGGATGCTCGTCTACCAAAGGCTCAGCTAGGTCTGATTGTACATTGTGCCTGAGTGCAACATTGTGCAAAATGCAACAGGCAAGGATAATACACTTTTTGAGGCTTGTATAGAAAAGCCCCACCAGTTCTGTCTAGACACCTAAATCTGGTCTTGAGTAGGCCAAATGTCCTCTCTATAACAGATCTTGTAGAGATATGGGCTGCATTGTACCTCTCCTCTGCTTCAGTTTGAGGGTTTAGCACCGGAGTCAAGAGCCACGGCCTAATTCCGTATCCCGAGTCACCTATAATGAATGGAGCACACATAAGCTTACATTAGTGATAAGATTCTACAATGCCAACATTCCTAAAGAAAAATGTGTTTTGTGTTAGAACATCTAAATCTGTACTCACCCAGCAGCCAACCATGTTCATAATGTCCCTCTTCGAACGCATGGAAGACTGAAGAGTTCCTCAGGATAGAGGAATCGTGACTGGAACCAGGGAATTTGGGTACCACATGCATTATCCTCATCGTGGCATCACATACCACCTGTACATTGAGTGAATGGTAGTGCTTACGATTGCGGTAAACATGCTCACTCTGACTAGGTGCAATCAAAGCAACATGTGTGCAATCGATTGCACCCAGCACACATGGTATCCCTGCTATATTATAAAAGCCAGTCCTGACTTCCAGCCACTCTGTCGCCTCTGTAGGAAAATGAATATAATTCCTAGCGCGTCTATTGAGTGCATAGAGAAACTGGGTAAAGGCCCGCGAGAATGTAGATTGCGAGACCCCGCCCACTATGCCCACAGTTGTCTGGAATGACGCGGAAGCAAGATAATGTAATGAGCACAGCATTTTAACAAGCCCAGGGACTGCACGACCTCTGGCTGTCACAAAATCTAAATCTCCCCTTATCTCCTCATAAAGAGATAAGATTGCTGCTGAACTCAAACGATAGTGACTTACTATCTCCTCCTCACTCATCCCATCTAACAGGGTTCTCTCCTTTATATATATATATATTTATGAGAGAGATATATTTATATATATATATATATATATATATATATACACACGTATTTAAACTCATGCAGACAGGGAGTTAGCCAGACTTTCAAATACACACAGAAATGTATGCGGGAAAGAAACATTTCATTTTGCAGGTGTGTGTATTTACTGATATGGCTGTCTAAGCACTATTTTCACACAGTGCTCTTTGTTATTTTTCAAGAAAACTCAATGTTACTGAATTAAAAGTGTAGGAATGTTTTCAGAAACGAGATAAGAAAAGGATACATGTTTGTCCCACAAGCGGCTATCAGAAACCACAAATGTTCAACCAATTAAAACTACAGATCCAATTGGCGTTTGAAATAAGGAGTAAAAGTTTATACTTTTGTTGACCTTGAAAAGGAAACACAGCAATTTGTTAGCCATTGAGCAGTTTCATTTTTATGAGCAAAGAACAGATACCTGCACACATCTTTTGTGCTAATCTGCAATGGCTGATGAATTCGTTAAAAATATGAATCCGCAATTAGGGTATAAATACATGGTATCAGAAGCTATTTTGACAACTTGCGGACACAAAGCGAGCACACGCCAAATCTATGATTTGATTCGAGCAAAATATCCTTATTACCAAGACCGTGGGCATGCGCGCAATTTTAATTCCTCAGTAAGATTCACTTTATCAACTAATGACTGTTTTGAACGTGTGCAGGATAAGCTAGAAGACAACTATGGTTTCTGGAAGATTGCCAAGGAAAAACATTTCACCGTGAAAGAGGGCACACATATTGTGCTTAAAGGCATATTTATTCCTAATGCCAATAGCAATGGATCCGCTACTACTGTTCCGTGTGAATCGATACCTGCTGCAATATCTGCACCCTCCATTCCTGAAACCCACATTGTACAAGAACAAAACTACTATGATTATGTAGCAAGCCTTTCAGCTGAAAATGCATTGGAATGGGTACCCGAAGAAATGAACCTACCTCCGGACCAATTGTTTGAAGAAAGCAGTGGCGATTCCTATGAGCGCTTCATGGAGGAGATGTGTGTCATACTGGATTCAGCGGTTGGGTCAAGCGTGGATGAAAATGCCTTGCATTTCTGGAGCGACCAGTTGCAGGCAGACGAAGAGTTAATTCTAGAAGAATGGTAAATATAACAACCGTTATGCGTTGACTCTGCGTTTAAATTTTTTTTTTTTTTTAACCACCATTTTCACTTTCAATGCGTGGATACAGCGTAACATTGCAGACTGCATAACATGTAGCGATCACAAAGAAATTGTTTCCTAATACAATATAGTAGAACCTGAAAGAGTAGTACACATTGCTGACGGAATAAATATACGTACTTTCCTATCCCTTTAAACATATTAGCAACATTTTACCATAACTCTAACACATACCTGTTTTGTTATCATGCAACATCTACAACATTTAAAACCGGGTCCACCACGTATGACGTGGGACCCTTGTCATGGGCCAAGGCGTCCTTAAAAAGGATTACGGATGTAAGTCCCGCCCCCAAGCGACGTGCGCGCCTCAAAGCCTATTGGCTGTCATGTTTTGTTATAGTAACGGTAACTGCAGTGTGTCATGCGTGCGGCTCAGTGTTTGTAGGCGTCAACTGGGCGTTAGCCGAATGTTAATTGAGTGGGAGGAGTGTTAGCGTGCGTTTCACGCTGGCTTAACATGACGTCACACGTATTGCATTTGCGCATTGTGTTATCGGCCGTGCTTTCTGTCCAAACACGTCTGTTTAAAAAGAATACAGATGTACTCGTTTAGAACGAATGTAGTTTCATCTTCATTGTATTTTAAATAAAGATTTTATGTTTACTGGTATTTTCAACATGTATTGAACGCACAACGTACGCTTTGTTTTGCGCATGCGCTAACAGTTAGTGGAGCCAAGCGTGAAGTGCGTGCGCACACTAAGATGTGCGCGCACATTTTTCAGTATACAGGCAACGTTCACTTCATATACATAGTTATGGCTGCTACCAATTTAAAGAAAAATTACATACTGATGTACACTTGTACTTCTGACGTGTGTATGTACACAATCATAGAGCTGTGTAACGCGTTGTCACGGATACATATATAGTAAGGTGCCATCTTTTACCATCATGTGTTTGCTGTATTTCAGAGATGTCGGGGAAGATACAATGGGATCAATGTATGATTTCAGAAGAGTCTACCTTTATATTAGATGATTGTGAGGAGGAGCCACCGACTACGATACTACATATGGAACTAATTTTATATTGCTTGCAGCGCTTATTAACAAACAATTAAAAATGTGATACCCTTATGCCTATATTGCATAAGCACTTAATTAACATAATGATGTTGCAAAAGAGTGCCTCATGAATTTTTCTTCAGTGTTCTTTAATTACTACTAGCATTTTATGGCATGGTGTGTTTTATATATAACAACCATTCCCACTCTGCTAACACATTTGTATATTCTATTGTGTAATGGAACGTATGACTGTCGAAACTATGTAACAATAATAATAATTATAATATGAGCATGTTCATGTATAGCGCTGCTAGTTGTACGCAGCGCTTTACAGACACATTTTTCAGGCTGAGGTCCCTGGCCCGTGGAACTTACAATTTATTTTTTGCCGCCTGAGGCACAGGGAGATAAAGTGACTTGCCCAAGGTCACAAGGAGCCGACACCGGGAATTGAACCAGACTCCCCTGCTTCAAAATCTCAGTGCCAGTGTGTGTCTTTACTCACTGAGCCACTCCTTCTCCCAATGTAAAGGACACTTACAACCAACTAGCCATTTATTGTTAAAAATCTCTTGTTACATGGGTATGTTGATAAAATGGTTTGGGACTGTAGCAAATAATGTTAATGCCCAGATGTTGTGGTCCCCTACAATGCATGATGTTCTGAATATGACATCAACATCATGTAATGAATGACGTTTCTGTGTATATTTCATTAACCTAACTAACTATAGTTTACTGTGTTTATTAAACGTTCTAAAAATAAATAGTATAGTCAATATGATGATATAAGCTACCATAATAAAGCTGCTGTTATCATTTGTCGGTGTTATACATGGATCCTACACAAATTGATACAGACACAAACAGTTGTCTTAAAAAGTGTGTCTATGCTAATGTGCACGTGATTGACGTTACAATTGTGAGAATACTTGATAATTATCATCATGATAATGATGAAGTGACGTGATTGACATTCCAAAAATATTACCAACATTGTCATATTGGTAAATTAGAAATGCTAAATGACAGTAACATTTGCGACAAAATTGTCTTTTCTGTTAACAGTTTTACACTTGGTACATGTAGGACACATCCACACACGTGTGACTTATACATACACATGTCACAAATTTAAATTAATGTTGACTATTAATTCCTAGCATTAATAAACACCTACATTGCTAAATATAAGATGTAGTACGCATTGTTGTGATTACAGGCATTCATGCATGGAGTGTTATGATCAGTCAATTTCATCCGTGATGAATGAGCTCCCGTAAGTAAACAAATAAGTAGAGTTATCCCCTTGTCTCCAAACACCTCTATATTACATTAATGGAATTTATAAGGAAACATACATAAAATGTGATGAAATGGGAGTAATCATTTTCTAATACAATGCACATGAAACCTCAAGAGTAGCTAAATGCATATACATGATACAGAAAGTACATGTATGTTACATTTGTGTTTAAACCAATATGTTGGGTTTTTACTTCAAATAATTATAGGAAGATTGAGGTAGGCACATCTTATGAGAGATGTCAGCAAATATACATACCATGATCAGTCATACTGGAGATATACCTATAATGCAAAGGAACAATATATAAATTGCAAACATTGACATGCCATCTTCAGTACCGTAAACAACACAGCAAAGTGTGTATTTGGTGTTAAATGTGCAACACCATGTATATTTAATCACATTCAAAATGTAAATCAGCCTGGTGTACACATCATATGGATGTACATGTTACACTGCACCAATAACATTGTATGTAAGCATACTATAAGCATGAATGAGTATGGGCATAATATGTGTATTGTCTTAGCATAAGGAACAACACAATGCTAAAATATTAGTGCTTTGTTACCCCAGTTGTATTCACATACACACAACTAAAGTACAATTGAAGAGGGATTATATAACCTGTGCAACAATAACATACCGGTGCCACATCCCTTTGTGCACACAGCAGAGAAAAGAAAGGTGTGCAACCCATATTCATCTGTGTCCTACCAGAAGGGTATATAAAGAAACATTATTGTTAATATAACATAATTAAACTATAAAAGTAGTACTAGGAACATATATGTTTTTACTTACAAGAAAAAAATGAATTGATGAGATTCTGGCGTGTCTGGCCACCACTGGTGTTTGTTCATTTTCAGCAGCTACATGGGATGCTCGTCTACCAACGGCTCAGCTAGGTCTGATTGTACATTGTGCCTGAGTGCAACATTGTGCAAAATGCAACAGGCAAGGATAATATCAGACACTTTTTGAGGCTTGTATAGAAGAGCCCCACCAGTTCTGTCCAGACACCTAAATCTGGTCTTGAGTAGGCCAAATGTCCTCTCTATAACAGATCTTGTAGATATATGGGCTGCATTGTACCTCTCCTCTGCTTCAGTTTGAGGGTTTAGCACCGGCCTAATTCCGTATCCTGAGTCACCTATAATGAATGGAGCACACATAAGCTGACATTAGTGATCAAATTCTACAATGCCAACATTCCTAAATAAAAATGTGTTTTGTGTTATAACATCTAAATCTGTACTCACCCTGCAGCCAACCATGTTCAAAATGTCCCTCTTCGAACGCATGGAAGACTGAAGAGTTCCTCAGGATAGAGGAATCGTGACTGGAACCAGGGAATTTGGGTACCACATGCATTATCCTCATCGTGGCATCACATACCACCTGTACATTGAGTGAATGGTAGTGCTTACGATTGTGGTACACATGCTCACTCTGACTAGGTGCAATCAAAGCAACATGTGTGCAATCGATTGCACCCAGCACACATGGTATCCCTGCTATATTATAAAAGCCATTCCTGACTTCCAGCCACTCTGTCGCCTCTGTAGGAAAATGAATATAATTCCTAGCGCATCTATTGAGTGCATAGAGAAACTGGGTAAAGGCCCGCGAGAATGTAGATTGCGAGACCCCGCCCACTATGCCCACAGTTGTCTGGAATGACGCGGAAGCAAGATAATGTAATGAGCACAGCATTTTAACAAGCCCAGGGACTGCACGACCTCTGGCTGTGAAAAAATCTAAATCTCCCCTTATCTCCTCATAAAGAGATAAGATTGCTGCTGAACTCAAACGATAGCGACTTACTATCTCCTCCTCACTCATCCCATCTAACAGGGTTCTCTCCCTGTACACACGCGGACGAGGCACAACTTGTCTCCTCTGTCTTCTCCTCTGATCTCCTGTCCCTCTACCTGTCCCTCGGCCTGTCCCTCTCCCTGTCCCTGTCGTATCCGCGTGCCTGTCCCTGTCACTGTCCCTGGGTCTGTCCCTCCCTTGCCCTATATCATTCTCTTGATCAGCAAGCATGTCATAGAAAAGAATGTTCCTCCGTCTCCTAAACAATCGCAACATTTTGAAATGAGTAGCTGTGAATGAGCAGGTAATGGGCGTCCTTTAAATAGGTATGTGATGATGTCAGGTGACATAGTAAAATGCAAGGTGTTACATTAACATAATAAAGTACTTCTGTGGCAAGCTGTGTGCAGTTGATCTTAGAAGTATTTGTTGTGTGTATTCTGCAGGGAATGATGATATTTGCCAATGATGTGACGTGAAGCTTTGTACAAACATTGCTTGAAAATAAATAGTTTAATGTGCAATGCATGTAACACTTCTGAACGCAACAGTCAGTCATGTAATTAGACAAAAAGGCTGAGATTGACGTGGGAAAAGTTTGCTGTAACATGTGTAATTAGCCATGTTATTGTCACATGTTGACAACAATGAATAGTCGTGTGCATATGCATGCATTTCTGTAATGAGGATAGTTGCTATAGAATGAGTTTACAAGGTGTCCCAATAAGTTAGGTTGAAGTGCTTGTAATGCTACGGTTACAATGTAAACATGCAATGTGATTGAGCGTCCAATAAGTGACGTCATGAAAATAGGGAGGACCCAAAACTAGATGTAAACATGAGAAGACAGATGTACATGAACGTTTAAAGATGCGTGTCACATTACAAGCATTGTGTAATGTAAAGGAACATGAATATACGGTGTATGTGTGACGTGTGACATGTGTAACATCATGTAAATAATTGTTGCTCAGTTCAGTAAAATGTGTGATATGATGTGAGGTTCTCCTTTAAGAGTTGAGTATAGTATTTTCCCTTGCCACATCATCACATGATGAGTAATGTGACCCGCAAATGCTGAAAACATGTAAAAGTAGAATGTTATGCAAATAATACACGTCAGCTGTGACACAATGCAGGGAATGCCCCCACACTGTAATGCAAATGACGTTTGTATTGTGAGCAATGAAACGTAAACAGTACTGTACTGTTATACGTCCCCGCTCCATTGACTCCATTGATGTACAGAAGATTTTTTTTTTCTAAGTGCCGTTCCGGCAGCCTTAGCGATCGTTCTCCCCTCCAAACTGCCAACTTTAGTTGGCGGGAGAAATTGGCCATAACATCTCAATTTCGTAGTGCCGATCAGCCCCGATAAGCTGATTTTTTTTGTTGAATCCAGCCGATTTAAAAAAGTGGCGATCAGTGGCGAAAACAGGCTTATCGGCAGCCGACTGGCCATAACAAAATTAACGGCTCCGAAACCTGGCGAAATCAAGCACTTATCGGCGCTTACTGAATCTCAAACCCAATTTTGGCTATAAAATGCCGAAAAATACCTTATCAACGCTTACTGCATGAGGCCCTAGGTGTACTTTATAGGAACAAATCCTCCCTAAGTCTGCTGGTCAGAAAGCGCATTTCACAGTAGATGCTGATTCCAATTATAGACTATGGGACATAGTATATGGCACAGCACCCCAAACTCACCTTAGCAAACTTGATACCCTCTACAACTCAATGTGCCGCTTTGTCCTCCAATGCAACTACAACACACATCACTGCGAAATGCTCCAAAAACTAGATTGGTCATCACTTCAGTCTAGGTGCAAAGTTCATCATTCCTGTATTGCCTTCAAATACTTTCTGGGCAAGCTACCCGCCTATCTGAACAAGCTCCTCACCCCTACTACATGCAGCACTTATCTAAGATTTGACTCCAAAAGACTGTTCATGGTCCCAAGGTTCAACAAAGTATCCGTCCGCTCCTCTTTTTCTTACCATGCACCCCGCAACTGGAACAATCTACCGGAGACTCTCACAGCCGCCACCAGTCAAAGTTCTTTCAAAACTAAAGCTGTCCCACATTTGAATCTGGTCTGTAGCTGTTACATACGCCAAGGTAAGTATTGTTTACAGAGGCCCTGCAGCTCCCCCAGCACTTAATTTAAGTGCTTTCGGGAAGCGCGCGGGGCCTCTGTAAAACCCGCGTCCCCCCACTTTGCGCACCGTTGGTCTATTGCATGGGATACTTTGGGAACCCAAACTTTGGCCATCTTGCTTTGTGCACTGAATACAGAATCAGGGGGCTGATGGGCAAAACAACTGTTTTTTTTGAGGGGGAAGGGTGCCTGTTTTAAAAGAATGGGTACATCTGGATAATATCCCCACATACGCCTAGCTCAAAGCACAACTGGGTAATAACCGCACATACCCCTAGCTAATAGCCTTATTACCAGAGCCACACACCAAAGCTGCTGAACTTCACAAAGTATACACTTTTATTTATTTATTTATAAAAATGTTTAACCAGGAAGTAATACATTGAGAGTTATCTCTTGTTTCCAAGTATGTCCTGGGCACAGAGTTATAACAATACATGGTTACATTAAAGATCAGGGGTTATACAGTCAAATCACGGACAGATAGAGTTGGAAAAATGGGTACAGGGGATAAAAGCTTGTGAGTTTCAGATTGAAATAGAGCAGCTTTAACATCACTTTTACATCACCAGACATCAGCAAATGGCTCACACCCTTTGGCTGCCCTTCGGCTGCGCCAAAGGCTGTGCGCCTTTGGGGCAATGCAGATGCACACTGGGGTGGGTGGCTGAGATGCAATGCAGCTGTGAAAAAAAGCTCTTTGTGTCCTCTGTGGTGTATATAGAAGCCTTACAACCGAAGTGCACAAGAAATTCTTGGGAATTTAGGGACCAAGACAATTTGTAAACCAAAATGGTACATGGGACACAAATCATTACCCGGAGAGATTAACACCGTCCTCTTTCTAAGAGCTAAGAACAGGGGGAATAAATGGGGACTCAGATGAAAAATGTGGTCCGTCCCATTATAATGTTGTATACTGCATACAGCTGCGGAGAAGCTCTGGTTGGGAAATGCCTGCTAGTATCCACTACAAAATGACTACAGTATGTAACATGGACCTCCTAATATAAAATTGTACATATACATAATATATACTAGCAGAAAGTACCTGGCGTTGCTCGGGAATTCGAATAAACCAACAAATACTGAGAAATATCAATTATGATTTTGCTGATGTCATTGGTAATGTCATATGTGACATCATGTATGATGACATTAGCAAAGCATGGGGGAGAGTTAAGTTTGTGTGTCACCTTAATTTTCAAATCTGACTTCTGAAGGGTTTGCTTACCAACCTTAACTACACATGAACAACGTTTTTTAATTGAAACTTCTTTGCTGGCACCTACCAAATGAAAATTTCTGTTGGAGTAAATTGCCTTCATGGTGACAGAAGTGACGTCACTGCTGGCAGAAGAGGCCGTCGGCAACATCAGTGCTGGCAGCTCGGCGTGCATGCGCAGAGGCCTCCTGCGCTCGGCGCGCATGTGCAGAGGATTACAGTGCTCGGCGCATCCGTAGAGGCCTCATGCGCTCGGTACACATGGTGCGCACGGCGCGCATGCGCAGAGGACGCCACAGCAACAGCATAGGGTGACACACACACATACACACACACACAAAGACACGCATACAGACACACACAGAGACACACACACACAGACACACAATTAGTATAAATATAGATATGCAAATAGCTAAAACGGGGTGTGTGCGGAGCATGCGCGTTCTAAATCACACTTCTTTGCGTTTTGTCACTGAAATTGTGTTTTGATTTTTCATTGAAAACATCACCATCACAAATACAATTTCTGTGACAAAACAGTGACAAAAGACAAAGAAGTTTCACTTAAAATGGGCGTGCTCAATGTCACGGGAGACCAGTACTTTTACACCTAAACCACCGGGATCACTAGCACCAAACAGGACAAAGTTGTTGAATAAAATTGGGTTTATTCTGGCACGCCAACAGACTGTAATGCCAGTATGCCCGCAGACCTGGCCAGTCCCCAGTACTGAGGTGGGTAAGGGTATAACACGCACCCACAGCAGTGAGGGCGTGCCCGGAGTATGGTGGTAGCGTTGCCGGGCCTGGTGAGTAAGGGTTAACGTAATACTTGCTGAGTCCGGGGTGCCAGAGGTCGGAAGGTAATGTCCAAGTGCCAGAGTTCAGGGATTGGATAGAGCAGCGTAGTGATGTCCGAAAGCCTGGGTTCAAGGGCAGGAGAGAGCAGCGTAGTCAAGTCCAAAGCAGAGTTCAAGTTCAAGCCAAAGGAATCCAAACAGGGGCAGGGGCAGGGACAGGAACCATGGCTGAAACAGACAAGGGAGCCAAGCATAGACACTGCACACACAGGAGCTACAGGAAAGCTATGCAGAGCAAGGAATGAGAGGACAGAGTGGGGTTATATGGGAAGGAGGGCCAATAGGGATGCAGGGAGGGGCATAGGTTTGAGTGGGTACTTGCAGGGATAGGTCAGTGAGAGCAGGGGAGGAAACAGGGAGGTAATCAAGGGTTATAGCCTGCAACCGACGAGGGGCGGAGCTAGAGAGTGGGAGCGGTAAGTAACTAGAGTGGCTGCGCGCACCCTCTGTAACCCTGCTATGCGCGCGCACCGCGCGTGTACCAGAGCGTGGGGGAAGACCAGCGGAGGAGGTGCACGGGAAAGAAGACAGAGAGGAAGGAGGAACGGAGGAACCAAGTAGGGAACGGACAGGGGTGACAGAGGCACGCCGAGGAGTCCGTGAGCCACGATAGGGAACCCGCGATCGTGAACGCGCGCGCAGAGTGTGAGCCTGGGCGTGAGGATCGAGCCATGGAGGAACGGCTGAGGGAGGAAGGTAGAGTTTGGAAATGTAAGGGAGCGGAGGAACTAGGCACAGTGGAAGCAGGGGTGACGGGGACACGCTGGGAATTGCGAGTCCCCCCATCCGTTAAACAGACAAAACAAAGATGTACAAAACAAGATACAATACCAACTGGGGGCATGGGGAGTAGACTCTAGCCTTGTCCAGGATATCAGAGGGCTGATCACACAGCAGAGCCCCTGACATGTATCTCTTGCTGGTCACTGTAAAGATCCAAACTCCTTTACAGAATGTCTCTCAGTCTCTCAGATGGTCCTCTGAGGGAATCTCTACACTCCTTTCCAGAGTGTCTCTAGGTCTGTTAGCCTCTCTTGCTCTCAGATACTCTCTGAAGGTAGATCTGCATTCTCTGACCAGCAGCACCCCTTATATAGTACCGTATATATAATACTTATATAACCCTCTGTGGCTATCCGTAACATGGGAAGGGGCTGCTGGACAATCAGAGCATGGATTAGGTTGGTGCCACAACAGACAGAGGGCATGCTAAGAACCCATCCCCATCCCTGATTGTTCACTCACTCACCAAATGTCTGTAACACCTCTATGCTCCCAACCATTGTCTCAATACACATCTGCAGGAACCTCAGCTGATTAAATCACAGTCCACTCCATAGGAATGCAACTCACATGCAAATCACATTACAAGTCTGCTATCTGAGAAATTAGTGCATAATCCAATTTACACTTTACAGGGCTGACTCTCAAATCTCTTCACAGAAAAATGTTGATTCACTAAACTGTGGGATTGCATTTACAGGGAATAACAAATACAGACTTTGAAATACATTCTTACAGACATAATGCATTATACATTCCCTATTCTCCACCAGATATAAAATACATTTGGCCAAAATAAGCCTTACATAGGTGGCCAAGTTACATGGATTTAGGCGTAGCTAGCTGGTCTTCATCCCAATTGTGTGATGCCAGCTATCCCTACCGTCACACTCAATACACATAGCCTTTTTTTTCAATTGAATATACATGTATGTGTATCTTTCTGTGTTTATGGTATTTATATGTATGGTAATAAAAGAGTTCGTGTGTCAGAGCCATAGCTCCAAGACTATGAAACCTATATACATTTTTTCCCAGTGAAAAAACGGTACAACTGTAGCGCATGTGTGAATGGTCCGCGCCAACCGCGCATGCATGGCCGATGAGCCGAATGCGCCTGTGCCAGATCGGCCCTTGCCAGCCGCACATGCACCAATGGCAAAAAAAGGGAACATTTTGGCACTTTTTTTTAAGTTGTTGGGACAACGGGACACAATGCCAAAAACACGGGACGTCTGGTCACTCTAACATATATATCTATATATATATTTCTCAAATCGTTGTATGCGTGTCTGTTTGTCCTGTGTCTCCCTTTGTCTAGGGGCAATCGCATTGGACCTTTGGCCCGTCACTCCGTCTCAGGCCAACGAGATGGCTCCCTTGGCCCGCCCGCCCCGCACACCTCTCATTGGCCGGTGTGGTCACACGTACACACACACACACACACACCGCGTGCTCCTCTCCAAGATGGCCTACCACACGATGTGCAGCAGCCCAGGTAAGACAGTAGGCATCCCACCTTACACCCTGCGCCTCACACACTCCACCCCGCGCCTCACACCTTACACCCTGCGCCTCAAACCCCTCCTGCCTCACACCTTAAATCCCTGCCGCAGAACACCCCTGCGCGTCCCGCCTCAACCGCCCAGGAACAAGCGGCGGAGCTGCCGGCCGGGGGAGCGCACCATTACCTTGCGCCTCAGGCCAGGACCACACATGGCGCTTCCTGCCACCGCCTGCACGTGCCTCCATTGGCCGGACTACCCATCGGGGCCAAGCGGCCGGCGGGGGGGAAGCGGCCGAGCCATCGGGGAACGGGGGGGTCGATTTAAAAAAGTGGCGATCAGTGCCGAAAACAGGCTTATCGGCAGGCGAATGGCCATAACAAAAATACCGGCTACAAAACCTGGCGAAATCAAGCACTTATCGGCGCTTACTGAATCTCAAACCCAATTTTGGCTGTAAAATGCTGGAAAAATCCTTATCAACGCTTACTGCATGAGGCCCATAGTGTATTCACTGATCAGCAGATACACAGCTGTAATTAGCTACAGTATTAGTAATAACCATGCTGTTACATGCTACACAAACAGAATCATAGCACTGGATTGTTACCTTGTTTAAACTGTGGTTAAAACTGGAAACATACTGTATAGCTTCCAAAACAGCGTTTAGTGGCCGATTGACATACATGACATACATATATGAAAACGCTGTGTTGTAACATCCGCAGCCCCCACAGTAAGACCCTGATTTGGCTGGACAAGCTTCTAGTACTAGCTAGTGGGATCCTGTTGTGGCCCACATCTTTATTAGCTAGCACTAAACAAGTACACCATGTTGCGTTGGAGAACTGACCAGGCTACTGCTAGCCAGGTCGCGCTAGTGACGTCACCCGACGCATTTTTCGTTCCGTGAAGGAACTTCTTCGGGGCATTTCCATAGATATGCGGTGACATTGGATTTTCTTCATCCTTTGTTATACCTCAGACCCTATAGGGGTTGACCCTATTATTCTGGATCCAAGCTGTACAAGTAATATACTTACCCCGGCCATAATTGTCACAAAGTAGTATCTTGATTTTCACAATGTATATCTGAATGTGATAATTTGGCTAATAGGGTGTTTTCAGTACCCAGTGAGAATTTACTCACCAGTGTTTGTTAACATGCGCGTCATTAGGTTTTAATTAGTGTTTTTTCTGTTTTCTGATTAGTTATTAAAACTTTATTATTTTGGTTTTAGTGAGTGCATCACCAGGGATTTCTTTTCTCCCTATTTGGTGTACTGAAATCCCACGTAGCAATGTAGTAAGGATATTGTTTCAACCACCTGCCGGTGACCAGTACTATTAAAACATCTGAATATGAGAGAAAGGTAAACAATAATGTCCAGGAATCTGAATCACAAGGTATAGAAAAAAGGAATGAACTCACATGAGATGTGTATCCTCAGGTAATGGTGAGTCCACTGTATCCAAAGGTCCAGGGGTAAAAGTTTGCATCCGTCTGCAGAGATCAATAGACAGGAGGAAGGAGATAAACGGAGCACTACATCCATTGCTGGTAAGCCAAAAACAACAAGAGTGTGTTCCCACGAAAAAAAATAAAGCTATTTTAATGGATCATAGTAGGAAACAATACACCAATGCGTTTTGGACTATACAGTCCTTTATCAAGGTGAATAAAAATGTACACACCAGAGTGTATTAAATACCTAGTCCTGACGCTGCCTCGGCCAATCCCCGCCACTTGGATAGATCTGTGTAAGGAATCTTGCTGTATCTTCCGTGATCCAGATATTCATTAACCCAAGTAGTACAGTAGCAATGTGTGCCCCGTTGAGGGCATAGTTAACCCCAGCGACAATCAATGCCTTTCTTGGCTACTGTTTATTTTAATGTATTTAAATGTCAATTTTATTTTATTGTGCATTTTTCTTTCAATACAAATGGGCAAAAGCGCTAATAGCCATATTTGGCTTTTGGGGCTTTTGCCCATATGTGTGTTTAGTGATGGGGGTAGAGGAAGTGGGTGATGGCTGTGGTTATGCCTCCCAGATGGGTAGCGGAGGAGTTAACCACTTAATCACCATAGAGGTTACAATCGCTAAGGCATTTAAGGGGTTACTGGCAAGTAGCTAGATTTTTTATTTTAATGTTGGTGCCAATAAAGACGAGGATGAAGATGATAATTGCTTTCATCCTGTCACGGGTAAGTACAACTTTTATTTATTATATGCAATCACCCCCTCTTCCACCAACAAATCAGGTACTTTGGTTTAACCCCTTCATTAACTTAGGGGTAAGACAATAAGGTAATGAAGCTACTTTAATTATTATTTTAGTTACATACAGTGGTGGCCGCCTTTAGCCTCATGCGGCTGTAGCGGTGCAATTCTGATAACCGCGGGCAGATGCAGTATGTTTTTTTTTTGTCCGGAGTGTATTGCGGTATTTTAGCACTCGTAATGTGTTAGCATTTTATTATTGCTGTGTGCAATACTGCAATACCGTCTAAAAACTCAGGGGGGGCGTTCGCGAGGTGTTGTCTTCGAAGGTGTAGCAGTTCAACCTACGTCAGTACACAGTCTGCGTGTGCGCGCAGTAATTGTAAATTTGCATATTTATACATGCATTTGCAGTGCTGTACTGTATGTCTCATTTGAAAATTGTTGAAACGCATAGGCGTATGCTGTAACAGTATCACATTTCGGCATACACAGCGCTTTCCCCTCGCTTGCCCCCGCACACACAGGCTAATTTACTGCACTGCAGTATTTCAACTTCTTATCTTATCCACAGTGCAGTACACCTCTCCCACACCTTTTCTTGTGAATGTGTGTCTTTCTGGTTTCAATCACATTCCTGCTTGATAGTTGATGATTACTGTGCATGCTCCTGTAAATTCACCACTGCTTGCTTGCGAAGTTCAAGAATGAGTGACCAAAAAAAAAAATTCTCCTAATTTTTTTTTTTTTTTTCTCCACAAACCTTCCTAGACCAACTTGATATTACGATATTCAATCTGTGCTGTGGCTTTTAACTTTGACCCTGTGTGTTTGACTGCACATTGTTGATTTGTGTGCTTTTTATGTACTGTAATTGGGGGGTGTAGGGATCAAATTATTATGATGAACTGCCTTTTGAAATTATGTAGTTTCTCTGAACTGCAGTACAGCTAATCCTTCATGTAGCTCTACCCTGTACCCACCTCCCCCACGCACACACACAAGGCTCGCTCAAGGATTTGAAACTCTTATCAACAGACACCTCTACAGAGTCATTCAGTTTCTGAAGCTTGCCATTGTGTTTTTAATCCATCCCTAGCTGAGCATCACCTCTCTATGCGCCTGAGTGTAATGCTCTTTGGGATGGGAGCTAGTTGATGATTACTGCGCATGACTCACCCATCCCCCCCCAACCCTTTGAGGCTTTGTTTACGGTAACACTTTTGAAAATCCCTTCTCGAATTTGATATGTAAATCTGATTTGCACAGCACCCCCTCTCCCCCAGTCCATCCTTTTTTTCTGAAAAGACAAGAAAACAAAAAATTTGTGCAGTTATGTGCATACTGTATTATGGCATTGTGTGCTGGGTAGTACTGTCAAACTACTCTATACTGGAACTACTGTATATTGTGACTACTGTTAAATACTTTGTAACCAGATGGCTGGTGCTGCTGTCTCTGGAAAGAAAAATATTGAGCAGTTACAGTAGGTGCATACTGTATTATGGCAGTGTGTACTGTATAGCTACTCCATATTGGACTACAGTATGCAGTTAGTTCTGTCAAACTAGTCTATACTGGAACTGCTGTATACTCTGACTACAAAGAAAGAAAAAATCTGTGCCATACTTACCTGTATCATACTGTACTTACAATACTACAGTACAGTACTATACCATACTACCTTCCTGATGCTTGCCCATTTCGCACGATCACAATGGGCAACACAGTCGCAATATGGTCAATATATTGATTGCATCGTTCCACGGTGAGTACGTCGTTCCAAAAACTCATTATGCTTTGCGCAAACTCATCCTTTTTGGAGGGTTTCACGACTTTTCGGATATGCTACTTCAGCTGATGCCAGACCATTTCGATAGGATTGAAGTCAGGTGATCTGTCATTGGAGCTGGAAAAAAAAGGATAATTAGTTTAAGAGATACAGTACACAGTAAAAACGTGGGAAAAAATGAGACACGGTTACCGCACTTACTCCAGTGGCGTCTTCACCCAGTTGATACCGCGCTCAAGGATATGCGCTGTTGACGCGGTGTGCTTCGGATCGTTGTCCTAGTAGAAACGGTGACCATCCGGGAACTCACGTGTGATGTATTCCACAATCTCAGGCACAATTTTCTCTTGGAAGAAAGCTTTATTCATGATTCCTATAACAAGAAAAGAAAAGTGCTCAAAAAACTGGACACTAGTACAGTACAGTGCGTAAGGCAAAAGCGTGTGACATACATTTTACTGTACCTTCAAAGATGACGATGCATCCTGGTCCACACCTAGAGTTGGCACCCCACACATGCATCTTCACTGGGTGCTTTGGACGCGGCTTCATAGATATGCAACCTTTTTTGTGGAATGCAAAGGTGGCAAATCTCTCCAGCGAAACAGTAGACTCGTCAGTGAAGATGCAATCCTGGAAAGTTTCTCCACTGTCGATCCATGCCTGGGCCTGGACCACTCTCTTGATTTTGTTAACGTCCCTTATCATAGGGTACGCTCTGTAATGACAAGGAATAAATAATTTTAGAGGTACAGTACAGTTTCTTAAACAACACTTTTACCTACTGTACTGTCCAGTACTAACCTCACACGAAATGTTAGTACAGAGAGCAAAGTCCTTGGCGCACTATCAAGTACATGAACCTGATTAATTAGTCCTGTTTGTTGAAGAACTAGTTGGAAAATGTCCACAGTCTGACTTCCTGGTTTTCTTCTGAAGTTTGTTGATCTTCAATCAAAGAGAACAGGAAGCCATTGCGCAGTATCTCATGTGTATTGAAGCCTCATTCATACAGCTGCTAGATACTTACATCTAGATGGGTGAATGCAGGCCTTGAAAGGTATCTTTAAACCGGAGATTGATATCTGTCACCGGGTTCCCCACTGTTGTTTCTCCCACTCCATAGATGGCCGGTCCGCCCAATGGTACACAAAAGATAAAAGGCCCAATAGTGTGGTACAGTACAATTTAATAAAACAATAAAAAGACCAACATTTAATGCACTCACATGCTAGATGATCTAACTGCACGATTTACAATGTGCTGTCCGCAAGCATGAGGGGCTGAACCGTGATGTGTGTGGAGGCTGGATCCTGCGTGTATCTCCTCCTCGCGGCTGCAAATCGGAGCGCCAGGTCCACCTCAGATGTCGTCACCTCAAACAGCAACCTCCTCAGCTGGTACTAGCACGTAGCAATGCGTGCAGCTATGCTCCACCCTACGCGCGTTTCGTGACCTCTGACGTCACTTCCTCCGGGGTAATGGAGCATGGATGTTGTATGGTGCTATTTAAGCACAGCTAATTGGCCCTAAACTCGCCCAGATAGGATAATTATTCCCAGTGGGATATTGGGCTGATTGATGTTATACTGTAAGGTGCTACTTAAGCACAACTAAATAGCCCTAGACTTGCCCTGATGGGATATTTATTCCTAGAGGGGTGTTGGGCTGATTGACTGGAGTACTGATGTTTTCATTACAATCTCCTGTCATATATGGTAACTGTATCACAAACTTGTTATAATAAGACTGTAACACAACATTTTTAAAATACAATGCACACACAGTATTACATATGATATCAAAAAACAACAACAAATAATACAATTGATATTTCTAATGCATGAAAATAAATATATATAAACATTCATGTCTGGATTCAATTAATACAGTGCTAATTGATTGTGTACTTAAAATGAGCTTATATAAAAATGGAACTTCATATAGTATCCATTTAGTGTATATGGGACAGATTGAGCAGAGGACTCATAGGAATTTGATGATGCTGGCTGACAGATTTTGCGTGTTTGATATTAATCAACTATCAATTTGATATCAATTAGCTATCTCTCAAAAAGGATGCCAGGTCAAACTCTATGTTTAGACCTTTTGGGGTTAATGTTTTTAGGGTGTATATCCAATAGCTTTCACGCCGTGATATTAGATTGATTTCATCTCCCCCTCTCCAGTTTTGTTTGGGGCAATCTATACCCTTGCAGACCAATCCCTCGGGGTTTTGGTTATGTTTTATTTTGAAGTGATTCGAGACACTATGGGGCCTATGCAGAGAGCAGCGCTATTTCGAAATTCGCCATTTTTTGGAGAAAATCGCGCAGAAAACAGCCGAAAATGGCGAGTGACGAAAAACGCGCCAATTTTTCTTTTCTATTTCTAAAACTCGCCTCGCGGCTGGCGAGAACCTCCATCTCGCCAGTTTTAAAAATATCCTAATGCAGAGAGGCGCGAACGGCATCTAGCAGCTGTTCGCGCCAATAAAATGGCGCGATTGTCTCCTTTTTGCCTCGCCAGTAAAAATTGGCAAGATGCTGCCGCTCGCGGCCATTGCAAAGGAAAAAAAAAGGCGCAATTTTTTTTTTACACATTTCTGAAGAGCGCATCTCGCCAATTTAAACTCGCCACACGCATTCATGTTAAACATAGCAGAATTCGCACATTTCTGCATATGGAGAATAAAACTCTCCAAAAAAGCTACTTTTTAATAAACTCGCCAATTTTAAAATTCGCTGCTCTCTGCATAGGCCCCTATGTGTCTCGAGACCCCTTTTAATATTGTAAATGTGTTCCGCAAAGCATCTCTTTAATGGTCTACCTGTTCGCCCTACATATTGTAGCCCACAGGGGCATTCTAACAGGTAGACCGTAAAGGAGCTTTTACAATTTATGAAGGATTTAATTGGAAATACAACACCTGTTGTGTTGGATTTAAATTCCCTACATTTGGTACTGTATTTACAGCCAATGCATTTCCCACATGTGAAGAACCCATTGAGTTCCCTAAGCCATGTGGTGTTAGATTTTTTTGCCACATCAAATGGACAGCTTGGGGAGAGTTGTAATTTAAGATGATCTGCCCTTTTAAACACTATTTGGGGAATTTTTGGTAGAATGGTGTTTAATGTTTGGTCTCCCTGTAAGATGCCCCAATGTTTTTTAATTATTTGGGTAATTTTCGGGGCCATGGCATTATATTTGGTAATGAATGGAATAAATTCCCATTCTTTAGATTTCTTATTATTTGGATTCATTACTATTAGATCTTCCCTTGGGATATTTTTTACCGATTCCAATGCCCTTATTATCTTAGTGTGATTGTATTCCCTATCCATAAATTTATTCGTTAGTTCTTCTGCCTGTATATCGAATATCTCAGTTCTGGAACAATTTCTTTTTGTTCTTAGAAATTGCCCCTTGGGTATATTGTTTATCCATCTTGGATTATGATGACTTGATGCCAACAGATAAGTGTTGGCATCCACCTTTTTATAAAAGGTTTTTGTCTCGATGGACCCTTCTTTTATATATAGAGTTAGATCTAAGAAATCTATGGTTTGGGGACTATTACTAAAGGTAAATTTTAAATTTAATTTATTTTGATTAAGGTACTCTTGGAATTTAAGTAGATCATCATCACTTCCCCCCCAGATACACAGCACATCATCAATGTAGCGTTTCCATAGCACCAGGTCCTCCCCATATGGGTTGTTGGATAGGATATTGTCCTCTTCCCACATACCCATAAATATGTTGGCATAACTGGGGGCGAACCTGGTGCCCATTGCGGTGCCGCATATCTGGAGGTAGAAGCTGTCATCATGATGGAAGAAGTTGTGTGTTAGAATGAATTTTATTCCATCTATTATGAAGTTTTTAAATTTTATCTCCAAGCTGTCATCACGATCCAGAACTCTTCTAATCGCCGCGACACCTAACTCATGGTCAATGACAGTGTACAGTGAGGTCACGTCACACGTGACCCATGTATAGTGACTAGCCCACTGTATATCCTTTAAGATGTTCAGAACATGAGTGGTGTCGCGGAGATAGGAGGGCATTTTCAGGACATATTTTTGGAGTACTGAGTCTATGAACTGGGAAAGGTTGGACGACATGGATTTTATGCCCGATATTATTGGGCGGCCTGGCGGATTCCAAAGATCCTTATGGATCTTGGGAATGAAGTAGAAAACTGGAACTCTTGGCTGTGTGATGTCCAAGAATTCCAATTCTCCCTTTGAGATAACTCCATCATTAAAACCTTTTTGTATGTAGTCCTTTATTGTTTCTTTAAAAACTACTGATGGATTGTGATCTAGTTTAATATATGTATCCTGGTCGCTTAGAATCCTCATGGACTCCTTCCTATAATAGGATGAATCCATGATAACGATTCCCCCGCCCTTATCCGCGGCCTTAATCACTATGTTGGGGTTACTTTCTAACCCCTTAATGGCTTGCTTTTCCACTAAGCTAAGATTGTGATTTTTAATGGTAAATTCATTAGCTGCCTTCTCCATATCCTTAATTACCAACTCAGTAAAAGTATCCAAGAAATTGCCCTTTATATGTCTTGGATAAAAGACTGATGGGTTTTTAAATTGCTTTCTTATAATGGGTTCTGTTACAGTTGGAGAGCTCTCTGCATGTGTAATGCTTCTAGTTACAGCATCCTTTAAAAAATATTTTTTCAAAGTCAGCCTTCTCACAAATTTGTGAGTGTCAACATAGAGGTTGAACATATTAGGTCCCTGTGATGGAGCAAAATTTAGACCATTTGATAGGACCCTGTCCTCAACCGCAGTGGTCTGGTGTCCACTGATGTTGAACACATTCGTGGCTCCTACCTTAGGTTCCCGAGTTCTTGTTTTTTTCTTTTTCCTCCCTCCTCTTTTTCCTCTGAGTCCTCTGTTCTTTTCCGCCTTGTGGAGCGAGGAGTGTCTTGTCTCCCCACTAGATTGTTTGTTTCGCTGTCCCTCCTTGTAGGGAAGTCCTGCTCCCTGTCGTGATCTAAAAAAGACACCGGGGATTGGTTGGGTACAAAATCCCTTCGTGGTACATCATAGGGTCTAAATGTATTGTTGGGTCTATATGCATTGAAATCGTGGTCCCTATGTCCATCATGATAATAATCACGATGACCATAGTTCTCACGATCATCATGATAACCCCTATATGGTGGGCCCTGATATCTTTGGTAACCATCTTTGAATGGTACTTGTGGTCTAGTNTACATGACCGCCAAAGAAAGGGCGTGATTGACCCGATGGTTTTTTATTTTTACCAGACATTTTAGTTCCTTTCTGTATGTCTTTTTGTCTATTTTGGTGTGTCTTTGGACGGTAGTTTTCTCCCCGAACATGAGGTTCTTCAGAGATTAAACTTTTTTTCTCTGTCTTCCAATCCCCTGGCCTCCGATTTGCGGCCGCGAGAGGAGATACACGCAGGATCCAGCCTCCACACACATCACGGTTCAGGACCCCTCATGCTTGCTGATGCACATTGTAAATCGTGCAGTTAGATCATCTAGCATGTATTGCATTAAATGTTGGTCTTTTTATTGTTTTATTAATTGTACGGTACCACACTATTGGGCCTTTTATATCTTTTGTGTACGATGGGCGGACTGGCCATCTTGGAGCGGGAGCAACACCAGTGGGAAACCGGTGACAGATATCAATCTCCGTTTAAGAGTACCCTTTCAAGGCCTGCTTCACCCATCTAGTATGTAGTATCTAGCACTGTGTGAATGAGGCTTCAATACACATGAGATATGCGCAAATGTTTTCCCTGTTCTCTTGGATTGCAGATCAACAAACTTCGAAGAAAACCAGGAGTCAGACTTTGAAATTTTCCAACTAGTTTTTCAACAACAGGAACTAATTTATCAGGTTCAGTACTTGATAGTGCGCCAAGGACTTTGCTCTCTGTACTCACATTTCGGTTTACAGCTATATGGAATAGCTTGTTTATAGTCCTGGGCAGCCCATTCCCACCCCTCCCCAATCTGATGGTGTGGGGTCTATCATATAGTGGTTATCCTTAAGACTTTAAAACACCTTATTATTGGTCACATTATTATATTTTTTTTATTTCACTTGTTGTATATACCATTTCACTATCACACAATTCAATATGTTGAGCGCTTGGTTGTAGTTGTTTTCTCTTTTTCACTGTAGTTGGTTCCATTTTTCTACACTATTAGCACCATTTCAAAATTTAGAATGTCAACTGTTTTCTAATCTTGCCCTACGGAGTAGTCAATCGACACCATTTTTTGCTGATGAGTCAGGGTGAGAATATAGATATAGACACTGAAAATTGGACACCATTATTTAATAAATGAGAAATCATCACTCACATTAGAAATGAACAATTGGGAAAGTAAACTAAAGAAATACATGGAGTATCATAGGATACCACGGGGATTGGGTTCTCAAGCCAACCCACCAGAAAACTGATAATGAGATTTTTTTGAAAGATGGAATCACATTCTGGACACATGCTCATATGATCTGATAGATTATCAATTCAGTATAGAACTAAGTCTCTCGATGTTCTGGATAAAGGAAATGCTGAGACTCAAAAAATTGAATTTTCTCTCAGTCCAAAGAAATAAAACTTTGGATGAGAAAATAACCAAATAATTGAAAAACATAAAAGGAAGTATTAATACCAAACAAAAAAATTTATTAGGACAGAAAGGATTATGAACAAATAGACAGAGGGATTGGAAGACAGAAAAAAGCCTAATCTCTGAAGAACTTCCATGTTCGGAGGAACACACCTGTCCCTAAAGACACCCAAAATTAGACAAAAAAGACATACAGAAAGGAACTAAAATGTCTGGTAAAATAAAAAACCATCGGGTCAATCACGGCGCCCTTCTTTTGGGCACTAGTACCCCAAGTACCATTCAAAGATGGTTACCAAAGATATCAGGGCCCACCATATAGGGTTATCATATGATCGTGAAACTATGGTCATCGTGATTATTATAATGATGGACATAGGACCACGATTTCAATGCATATAGACCCACACATAACATTTAGACCCTATGATGTACCACGAAGGGATTTTGTACCCCCCAATCCCCGGTGTCTTTTTTAGATCACGACAGGGAGCAGGACTTCCCTAACAGGAGGACACGAAACAACAATCTAGTGGGGAGCACACAACTCCTCGCTCACAAGGCGGAAAAGACCAGAGGACTCAGAGGAAAAAGAGGAGGGAGGAAAAAAAAAACAAGAACTCGGGAACCTAAGGTAGGACCCACGAATGTGTTCAAAATCAGTTGGACACCAGACCACTGCGGTTGGGACAGGGTCCTATCAAAGGGTCTAAATTTTGCTCCATCACAGGGACCTAATATGTTTCAACCTCTATGTTACCGCAAAATTTGTGATAAGGCTGACTTTGAAA
Source organism: Ascaphus truei (assembly GCA_036426205.1). Lineage (NCBI taxonomy): Eukaryota > Metazoa > Chordata > Amphibia > Anura > Ascaphidae > Ascaphus > Ascaphus truei. The sequence continues at coordinate 7,067 of WSYH01004497.1, read as the reverse complement.
AAAATTTTTTTAAAGGATGCTGTAACTAGAAGCATTACACATGCAGAACGACTCTCCAACTGTACAAACCCATTATAAGAAAGCAATTAAAAACCCATCCATCTTTATCCGACATATAAAGGGCAATTTCTTCATACTTTTCTTGATTGGTATTAAGGATATGGAGAAGGCACTAATGAATTTAACCATTAAAAATCACATCTTATCTTAGTGGAAAAGCAAGATCGCCATTAAATTGATAAAGTAACGCCCACCATATTATCAGGGCCTCGACGTGCTCTTATCCTTGATTCATATCATCCATTGTCTATCGCCCTGCATACTCTTTTACTGCGTTTAGGTACATGATATAGGATTGAGACAAGCTAGAATCTCTCTATCCTCATTACATTTAACTACACATACGTACCGTGAACGTCCAAAAGCAATTATATTTATGAAAGTGACCCTTCAAGACATTATTAAGCCTTTCCGGTAAACGGTGCGGGGATCCCTTTTCATATCTCCTATAGACGAAGTCTCTGCGGTTACTTCGCTCAGATTTATTAACTGCCATCACGTGATTCCCTAAGAAAGAAAAGATCTACAAGAATCATGATGAGTTAACCCCCTCAACAGGGTAAGAATGATTCTTGACACACGCCAAGATAGTTCACTTTCGTCATAGACCAGGTCCGCTTTCCGCTCCATCGCCAATTATGCATAGAATTCGCCCCCTGTCGTACGTTTCCCTTACCCTAGGATCACGTCTCAAAAGTCGACATGCCTCGACTCCGGACCCCCACTCATGTTTGAACATCTTGTAAAGGATAGTAGTCCAGGGGCTAGTCACTATACCTGGGTCACGTGAACGTGACCTTCACTGTACACTGGTCACTTGACATAGTAAGTTCGGTTTCGTGGCGATTAGAAGTTTTCTGGATCGTGATGACAGATTGGAGATAAAAGTTAAAAACTTCATAATAGATGGAATAAAATTCATTCTAACACACAACTTCTTCCATCATGACAACAGTTCTACCTCCAGATATGCGGCACCGCAATGGGCACCAGGTTCGCCCCCAGTTATGCCAACTATTATGGGTATGTGGGAGAGGACAATATCCTATCCAACAACCCATATGGAGGACCTGGTGCTATGGAATGCTACATTGATGATTGCTGTGTATCTGGGGGGAAGTTGATGATGATCTACTTAAATTCCAAGAGTACCTTAATCAAAATAAATAAATTTAAAATTTACCTTAGTAATAGTCCCCAAACCATAATTTCTTAGATCTAACTCTATTATATAAAGAAGGGTCCATCGAGACAAAAACCTTTTATAAAAGGTGGATGCCAACACTTATCTGTTGGCATCAAGTCATCATAATCCAGATGGATAACAATATACCCAAGGGGCAATTTCTAAGAAACAAAAGAAATTGTTCCAGAAACGAGATATTCGATATACAGGCAGAAGAACTAACGAATAAATTTATGGATAGGAAGACACTCACACTAATATATAGGGCATTGGATCGTCGTAAAAAAATCCCCAAGGGAAGATCTAATTGTAAGATCCAAATAATAAGAAATCTAAAGAGGGGAATTTATTCCTTCATTACCAATATAATGCCATGGCCCCGAAAATTACCCAATAATTAAAAAACATTGTGCAATCTTACAGGGAGACCAAACATTACCCACCATTCTAAACCAAAATCCCCAAATATTGTTAAAGAAAAGGGCAGATCATCTTAAATTACAAACTCTCCCAGCTGTCCATTTGATGTGGCAAAAAAATCTAACACCACATGGGTGGAACTCAATGGGTTCTTCACATGTGGGAAATGACATTGGCTGTAATACAGTATCCAAATGTAGGGAATTTAAAAATCCAACACAACAGGTTTTGTATTTCCAATTAAAATCCTTCATATGGAAAGCTCCTTTACGTCTACCTGTTAGAATGCCCCTGTGGCTACAATATGTAGGGCGAAACAGTAGACCATTAAAGACGCTTTGCGGAACACATTTACAATATTAAAGGGGTCCTCTACACAATGTGTCTCGAATCACTTCAAAATAAAACATAACCAAAACCCCGGATTGGTCTGCAAGGTATAGATTGCCCCAAACAAAACTGGAGAGGGGGAGATTAATCAATCTACTATCGCGGCGTGAAAGCTATTGGATATACACCCTAAAACATTAACCCCAAAAGGTCTAACATAGATTTTACCTGGCAATCCTTTTTTAGAGATAGCTATTGATATCAATGTGATAGTTGATTATATCAAACACGCAAAATCTGTCACCAGCATCATAACAATTCCTATGAGTCCTCTGCTCATCTGTCCCATATACACTATATGATCCTATATGAAGTTCCATTTTTATATAAGCTCATTTTTGGTACCAATCAATTAGACACTGGTATTAAATGAATCCAACATGAATGTTTATATATATTTATTTCATGCATTAGAAATATCAATTGTATTATTGTTGTTGTTTTTTGATATATTGTACTTACTGTGTGTGCATTTGTATGTTTTAAAAATGTTGTGTTACCGTCTTAGTATACAAGTTTGTGATACAGTTACCATATATGACAGGGAGATTGTAATGAAAGCCTCAGTACTCCAGTCAATCAGCCCAAACACCCCTCTAGAATCAAATATCCTATCAGGGCAGTCTAGGGCTATTTAGTTGTGCTTAAGTAGCACCTTAAACCTCATCAGAGCCCAATATCCCACTGGAATAATTATCCTATCAGGGCGAGTTTAGGCCAATTAGCTGTGCTTTAAATAGCACCATACAACATCCATGCTCCATTACCCCGGAGGAAGTGACGTCAGAGTTCACAAAAACGCGCTAGGGTGGAGCACTGCAACGCATTGCTACGTGCTAGTACAGCTAGGAGGTTGCTGTTTGAGGTGACGACAACTGAGTGGACCTGGCGCTCCGATTTGCAGGCCGCGAGGAGGAGATACACGCAGGATCGCCTCCACACACATCACGGTTCAGCCCCTCATGCTTTGCGGACAGCACATTGTAAAATGTGCAGTTAGTCTCTATCCATGTGAGTGCATTAATGTTGGTCTTTTTATTGTTTTATTAATTGTACTGTACCCACCTATTGGGGCCTTTTATCTTTGTGTACCATGGGCGGACCGCCATCTATGGATGTGAAGAACCAACAGTGGGGAAACCCGGTGACAGATATCAATCTCCTTTTAAACGATACCTTCAAGGCCTGCATTCACCCCTCTAGATGTAAGTATCTAGCAGGCGGTATGAATGAGGCTTTCAATACACATGAGATACTGCGCAATGGCTTCCTGTTCTCTTTGATTGAAGATCAACAAACTTCAGAAGAAAACCAGGAAGTCAGACTGTTGACATTTTCCAACTAGTTCTTCAACAAACGGACTAATTAATCAGTTTCAGTGACTCTTGATAGTGCGCCAAGACTTTTGCTCTCCTGTACTCACATTTCGTGTGAGGTTAGTACTGGACAGTACAGTAGGTACAAGTGTTGTTAAGAAATGTACTGTACCTCTAAAATTATTTATTCCTTGTCACTTACAAGAGCGTACCCTATGATAAGGGACGTTAACAAAATCAAGAGAGTGGTCCAGGCCCAGCATGGATCGCAGTGGAGAAACTTTCCCAGGATTGCATCTTCACTGACAGTCTACTGTTTTCGCTGGAGAGATTTGCCACCTTTGCATTCCACAAAAAAGGTTGCATATCTATGAGCGCGTCCAAAGCACCCAGTGAAGATGCTTGTTTGGGGTGCCAAACTCTAGTGGTGGACAGGATGCATCTGTCATCTTTGAAGGTACAGTAAAATGTATGTCCACACACTTTTTGCCTTACGCACTGTACTGTACTAGTGTCCAGTTTTTTGAGGCACTTTTTTTCTTGTTATAGGAATCATGAATAAAAAGCTTTCTTCCAAGAGAAAATTGTGCCTGAGATTGTGGATACTCACACTTGAGTTCCCGGATGGTCACCGTTTCTACTAGGACAACATCCGAAGCACACCGCGTCAACAGCGCATATCCTTAGCGCGGTATCAACTGGTGAAGACGCCCGGTGATAAGTGCGGTAAACCGTGTCCATTTTTTCCCACGTTTTTATTACTGGTGTACTGTATCTCTTAAAACTATTATCCGTTTTTTTTCCAGCTCCAATGACAGATCACCTGACTTCAATCACTTCGAAATGGTCTGGCATCAGCTGAAGTAGCATGCCGAAATGTCGTGAAACCTCCAAAAAGGATGAGTTTGCGCAAAGCATACTGAGTTTTTTGGAACGACGTACTCACCGTGGAACGATGCAATCAATATATGACCATATTGCGACTGTGTTGCCCATTGTGATCGTGCGAATGGGCAAGCATCAGGAAGGTAGTATGGTATATTACTGTACTGTAGGATTGTATTACAGTATGATACAGGTAATGATGGCACAGCTATTTTCTTTCTTTTTATCAGAGTATACAGCAGTTCCAGTATAGACTAGTTTGTGACAGAACTAACTGCAATAACTTGACGTAGTCCAATATGAGTAGCTATACAGTACCAACTGCCCCTAATACAGTATGCACCTACTGTAACCTGCTCAATATTTTTCTTTCCAGAGACAGCAGCACCAGCCATCTGGTTACAAAGTATTAACAGTAGTCACAATATACAGTAGTTCAAGTATAGAGTAGTTTGACAGTACTAACCCAGCACACAATGCCATAATACAGTATGCCATAACTGCACAAATTTTTTTGTTTCTTGTCTTTTCACAGAAAAAAGGATGTACTGGGGGAGGGGGGTGCTGTGCAAATCAGATTTACATATCAAATTCGAGAAGGGGATTTTCAAGTGTTACCGTAAACAAAGCCTCAAGTTGGGGAGGGGGGGGGGATGGGGAGTCATGCGCGCAGTAATCATCAACTAGCTCCCATCCCAAAAGCATACAAACACTCAGGAGCGCATAGAGAGGTGATGCTCAGCTAGGGATTGATTAAAAACACAATGGCAACTTCAAAACTGAATGACTCTGTAGAGGGTGTCTGTTGATAAGATTTCAAATCCTTGAGCGAGCCTTGTGTGTTGTCGTGGGGGAGGTGGGTACAGGGTAGAGCTACATTGAAGGATTCGCTGTACTGCAGTTCAGAGAAACTACATAATTTCAAAGGCAGTCTCATATAATTTGATCTCCACACCCCCCAATTACCAGTACATACAAAGCACACAAATCAACAATGTGCAGTCCAAACACACAGGGTCAAAGTTAAAAGCCCAGCAACATTGAATACGTAATATCAAGTTGGTCTAGGAAGGTTTGTGGGAAAAAACAAAAAAAAAAAAAAAATAGGAGATTTTTTTTTTTGTCACTCATTCTGAACTACTTCGGCAAGCAAGCAGTGGTGAATTTACAGAGCATGCACAGTAATCATCAACTATCAAGCAGGAATGTGATGAAACCAGAAAGACACACATTCACAAGAAAGGTGGGAGAGGTGTACTGCACTGTGATAGAAGATAGAATTTGAAATACTGCAGTGCAGTAAATTAGCCTGTGTGTGCGGGGCAAGCGAGGGGAAGCGCTGTGTTATGCCGAAATGTGATACTGTTACAACAATACACCATAGCGTTCAAAAAAAAACAAAAATAACAAACCAAACAACTTGTTTACACCACGCAAAACAACAGCATCCCTATGCTTTTCAAATTTCAACATATTCAACACATTCATCAATTCAATTCATCAACAATTTTTCAAATGAAATACATTACAAAGGCCCGCCAATGCATGTATAAATATGAATCGCAATTTACATTACTTACTAATTACTAACAATTATATAATGACGACTATACTTTTTACCTTACTCACTTACTCAACCCTGATATCTTTGGTAACCATCTTTGAATGGTACTTGTGGTCTAGTGCCAAAGAAAGGGCGTGATTGACCCGATGGTTTTTTATTTTTACCAGACATTTTAGTTCCTTTCTGTATGTCTTTTTTGTCTATTTTGGGTGTGTCTTTAGGGACAGGTGTTTCCTCCGAACATGGAAGTTCTTCAGAGATTAGGACTTTTTTCTCTGTCTTCCAATCCCTCTGTCTATTTTGTTCATAATCCTTTCTGTCCCTAATAAACTTTTTTTGTTTGGTATTAATCACTTCCTTTTCTAGTTTTTCAATTATTTTGGTTATTTTCTCATCCAAAGTTTTATATTCTTTGGACTCTGAGAAAACTTCCAATTTTTCTTGAGTCTCAGCGATTTCCTTATCCAGAACATCGAGAGACTTAGTTCTATACTGAATTGATAATCTCATCAGATCATATGAGCATGTGTCCAGAATGTGATTCCATTCTTTCAAAAACATCTCATTATCAGTTTCTAGTGTGGGTGGCTTGAGAACCCTCAATCCCCGTGGTATCCTATGATACTCCATGTATTTCTTTAGTGTTACTACTTCCCAAATTTGTCTCATTTCTAATGTGAGTGATTTCTCTACTTTATTAAATAATGTGTCCAAATTTTCAGTGTCTATATCTATATTCTCCACCCCTGACTCATCAGCAAAAATGGTGTCGATATGACTACTCCGTAGTGCACGATTAGAAAACAGTGACATTCTAAATTTTGAAATGGTTGGCTACTAGTGTAGAAAAATGGAACCAACTACAGTGAAAAGAGAAACTAAACTACAACCAAGCGCTCAACCTATTGTGAATTGTGTGTATAGTGAAATGGTATATACAACAAGTGAAATAAAAAAAATATTAATAATGTGACAATAATAAGTGTGTTAAACGTATTAAGGATAACCACTATATGATATAGACCCCACACCATCAGATTAGGGGAGGGTTTGGGAATGGGCTGCCCAGGACTATAAACAAGCTATTCCATATAGCTGTAAACCGAAATGTTAGTACAGAGAGCAAAGTCCTTGGCGCACTATCAAGTACATGAACCTGATAAATTAGTCCTGTTTGTTGAAGAACTAGTTGGAAAATTTCCACAGTCTGACTTCCTGGTTTTCTTCTGAAGTTTGTTGATCTGCA
>WSYH01004496.1:0-52796 GCA_036426205.1 Ascaphus truei | reverse complement strand
CCCCCCCTCCACTCCCCTCCCCCTCTCCCCCCCTCCACTCCCCTCCCCCCCTCCATTCCCCTCCCCCTCTCCCCCCTACCCCTCTCCCCTCCTCCACTCCCCTCTCCGCCCCTCCACTCCCCCTCCTCCCCTTCCCCTCCACTCCTCCTCTCCGCCCCTCCACTCCCCCTCCTCCCCTTCCCCTCCACTCCGCCTCCTCACCTTCCCCTCCACTCCCCCTCCTCCCCTTCCCCTCCTCCTCCCCTCCCCTTCCCCTCCTCCCCTTCCCCTCCCCTCCTCTCCTCCCGCCTTCCCGCATCTGCCTTTCACCCGGCCGCCTCTGCCTCACAGCTGCCACACGCACTCAACACACACCTGTCGCCACTCACACACCCGCCACACACCTGCTGCCTCCCGCCCATACGCACCGACATCACTGACCCGCCGCCTCACACCCTAGCAGGACCCCCACTCACAGACAGCACTCACAACCCACGCACCACCCGCCGCCTCACACCCTAGCAGGACCCCCACTCACAGACAGCACTCACAACCCACGTGCCACCCGCCGCCTCACACCCTAGCAGGACCCCCACTCACAGGCAGCACTCACAACCCACGCGCCACCCGCCGCCTCACACCCTAGCAGGAGTCACACTCACAACCCACGCGCCACCCGCCGCCTCACACCCTAGCAGGACACATTCATCACATTTTTACATCTCTTATGTCACCAAAATATACATTGTACTGTGATGTCTTTACAATATACCATTTTTAAACAACAACATCGTATTACATTTTATTCCATCTTTCTTTTCAACATTATTATCCAACCTTTACAACAAATAGTCACCTATTGTTCCACGATTTATAAATAATACTACCTACTGCACCGACACACTTTATTCGAGCAAATACCCAGTATGTACCTGGCAGATACCTGGAATGCGCCGCTCCTCACCTCTGACAAGCCCCGTTGCGTTTGCCTTCCCAGCCTGGGTTCATGCCTGGCTGACGGGCGGCTGATCTGTTAAATGATAATGATTAGGATTTAATAGGCTGCAATGCTTCGTGTGTCTACCAGATGGCATAAATTCATGAATTGTAATGCAGTATATATATATAAACTGTGCAGTATTGCAGCCAGCGGGAATAAAATGCTTTAATCCCTGCTTGAAAATAACCCAATGCACTCGGGCAGAAAACAGTCACAAACCTCAATACACCCGGGTATACCCGAATTCGTGGGACTAGCCGAGCTCGAATAAAGTGTGTCGCCAGTGTATTACGTATTTACATCCCAGGCAACGCCGGGTATATCAGCTAGTGCACTATAGATTCAAGCCTGTGTAACTATTATCTCCTCCGGTAGATGTATTGTTGTTGGGGTGAAACTGTAACAGCATCAAGTGGTCAGAACTGTAAATAAATTTACTCCCTCCACATTTACTACCATGGGGTGGGGAGGGCTTGATAAGTAATCCTATCCATTGATGGTATATACTCACATTAGCTGTACATAATGTGGCGTCTGGGTGCATATTTTTCTTCTTTGGGCTCTTGCTTTACCAAATTTTTTATGTTGAATTGACTCAGGAACCTGTTAGGAATGTGCAGTGTTCGACAAACCTATTCATTTGCTCGCCCCGGGCGAGTGGATTTAACATCGTGGCGAGCTCCTATTGGCCCAAGCAGCACATGTTTGGTACTAGGTGGCGAGTAGATTTTTTTGTGTGGCGAGTAGATTTTTTGGTGATTTGTCGACCACTGGGAATGTGTATAAATATTTTCGGTATCTATTTCTGTTAGTTTATATCTAGCAGATGAAATGTACTGTGGTTTTTCTTTCCTGTAGCTACTGACTTGTGTTATGCCGCTGTGTATTGACTAGGACCTTGCACAGGTAAAGTGCCCGCTCCTCTCCTGTCTTTCCCCTTCTGATCGGCCCTCAGACACGGAGAGGGCAAGTTAAATGGCAGACATTTGCTTCCCATAGTCCCAGTCGAAAAGAAGCGCATTCATTTTCAAAGATGCCGAAAGAGTCCAATGTTTACTTTAAACATTATTGCATGTTTAAGGGAGATAGTTCTGTTAACTAGAGTTAAAATTGTGCAATTCGACTGTAATTTCTTTATCCACTACCTGACATCCTTGTATATGCATTAGGCTACTTAATGTGATATTCACCTAAGTTACCGTCACGTTAACTGGAACCCTGTATCCACTAAGGACAATAATGTAATGTTAAGCCATATTTTCTCATGTAAAGAGTGTATCGTTAACTATAATGGACGTTAGTGATGAATAAGATGCAAATGAGGCATTATATCTCCTATTCACTTCTTTTTTTAATCTTACCTAGACCCGGGGAACCCTGCAGCTGTTCTCTAGTCCTCCGATGTCCAGTGACCTAAAGAACATTGTCTTCAACGTGAAGGTCTCCTCTCGGACAGAGATATGAAGTAGACCACTACTCACAAGTTCATAGTGAAGTTCTCCATTTAATGTGACAGCCAAGAACAGTGGACTAACAACATTTCAGGTCCCATATGGACCTTTCATTAGGTGATGAAAGATCCATATGGGACCTGAAACTTTGTCTTTCTATTGTTCTTGGTTGTCACAATAAATGGAGAACTTCACTATGAACTTGTGAGTAGACCTCTACTTTGCATCTCTGTCTTTCTGGAAACCTGCCCCTGAAATTGTTCGTTTGAAAAGGTGACATTTAATCAATGCACAACAAGCAGTTAATATTTGTAAATTTTACCTTTACCACAACCAGCAAAAATCCATCGCAGTCTGGGTGTCCATGAATTGGATAAACGACATTACTTGATGTGCAGTTTGCTCCTCCTATCATCCTAGACAAAAGGATCAGGACCTTTTTATAGGGGACATTAGTTTGGCATAAATCCCAGTGCTTTGCGATGATGATATTAAAGTGCAGCAGCATTTATATGATTGGCTCATTTAGTGTGTGTGTGTGTGTGTGTGTGTGGTGTTTGTGTGTGTGTGCGTGTGTGTGCACGCACACACCAGAATTGCAGAGAGACAAAGTCTACATTAAACAAAGCTTCTTGGCTTCTCCAGTGAGTCAGGTCAGGACAATTGCTTCCATTGTCATTGCAGTGTACATTCTGGTTCATTTACTTTTACGTCAAGTCACAGATTTTTAAATGTAAAACATAAAAACTAGGTATGCATAAAGCTTCTGAGTGCGTGTGTGTGTGTGGATGTATGTGTATTGGATATATATTTTTCTCATTAGACGTTTTTGATGAAGGAATGCCAGAGAAAGATGTTCTTCGTTTGATTTTAAGTGACACAACATGTCATAGAAGTCTGCATTATAGCACTAAGCAGATAATACACCCAAACTCCCCAAACTGTCAAGGCTGGGAAATCAAGACTGCACTGTAAAAGTCAGCGCAGAACAGAGAGAAGGGGGGGCGGGAGGGGCTTCAGTCAGAGCCTTTAATCTTCTATCCATTCTTTGTGTGTGCGTGTGTTTGTGTGCAAGGCAGGGAGGGACACTCTGGATCAGCATTACCATGGGAAAACCTCCCAGGAATGTCATTACCACACAATACAAGATGAGAGGAACCATCATGGGTTTTTTTTGTTTTGTTTTTTGAAGAGTTTGGAGCCCTGATGTTCTTAATTTTTCTCCACTGCGTTATTTGGTTTCAAGCAATGTGGCGTATTGCATTACCAGAGGCTCTCACACACTGTATTACCACGCCACTGCTCCACAGCACAGCTACGGCAGTCACGTCCCTCCACGTCCACTTACAACAGGGCAGACGGGGCTTTCAAATCGACCACTGTGGAAACTGACCAAAACAGATATCCAGAAACCAATATCCACCATTTTGAAGTGTGTGTAGCTGGCAATGGCCGTTCCTCATGCTGTTGTGCTTAGTCTGAAAAAAAACCAGTTTATTTGATTAGGGGGAAAACTTCTTGTTCATTACTCAGAATTCAGGTGCCAACACAATCTAAAAGTTGTTCAATCCCTAAATAGCCCTGACATATGGTACAATAAAAACAAAAAAAAACTTCCAAATCTTTCTCTGATGTTGCTAGCTGCGCGGTTTGGCTCCTTACCGTGTGATAATGGCTGGTGCATTAACGTCTGCTACCTCTTTAGGTGCTCCCGGCTTTTAATGGGTTGAAGGTGCAGTTCCACTTGTCCAGTTTATGTAATATGACAACTTGAACATTTTAATTGACGTAATATAAGACCTTCAAGTCTTGAAGTCAGTGGCCAGCAATGTAAAAAAATACCCACTTGGCACAGGTGAAGGAAAGAATTACATAAGGGATATCACATTGAATCAGGTCACAATTGTACTATTGATATGCCAGATTATTTGTTTTGTTCAGGAAATAGCACAGCAATTGTTATCAGATTGCAACAAAAAAATGCACATTTACTATAGCTCAGTAGCTCAGATGCTTAAGGTTGCCATGCAAATGCATGATACATTTTCACCTAGGTTAATAACTTTTGTAAAGACTGCAGTTGCAGAATGCTATGCAGCGCGGATGGCTAACTCCAGTCCTCAAGGGCCACCAACAAAGTAATATTATAAGGATATCCCTGCTTCAGCACAGGTGGCTCAGTCGTTGACCTACTGGTGGTCCTTGAGGACTGTAGTTGGCCACTCCTTCTATAGAGCCTTTTTGTTCTAAGGCCTCGGACATAGTGACTTCTCCCGTGCGGAGGCGCGGAGGCTGAGGGAAAGCGGGTGCTTTCCCTGGCCATACTAGACGGGCCGCGGGGGGCGTGCCGAGGGGCGTCACGGAGGTAGTTCGCCCTCATTGGGCGAACCGCTCACGTGACCGGCCTGTCGCGCCAAGAAATCAGTTTGAACTGATTTCTTACACAACACGCGTCCGCTGCCACTTCCACGCGCCCCCCACACCACATGGACGCGAACACTGCCTTAAGGCAGTCTGGTCACTCGCGTCCGCACAGTCTGCGGCACCATGTTCGAGGCCTTAAGTAAGAGCCAATACTCTCAACCTTGTTTCCATAAGAAATGCATTATGTTTGTAAACGTCATGTTCGTTGAAACAGTTCAATCTGGGGCTCTCTGAATAATATGTACTCATGAAGTGCTTAAAAGGACCTTAAAAGTGAGCTCCATCTGATGCCCCTAAACCTTCCCTACCAGTGGGGCCAGTAACATAGTGCAAACGAATGAATTGCTACTCCCTCTCCTGACTGTGAACAGTTAGATCAAGTTACTAATGTAACTTTTTCCTCCTCTGCTTTTGATTTATTTATTTTCATATATTATTACACCCCATCTAATAGGCAAGATAAGTCATATTATCACATAGATTAATGTTAGAGCTGTATATCGATCCAGCATCTTTGTTATTTAAATGTGAATTGTATTTATACAGTTCTTTAAAATCAGCACCAGCCCATTATTAGCAATTAACCCAATTAGTGTGATTATTGTATGTGGTTGTTAGTGGGACTTCAGCTATAAATCCAAAGTGCCTATTAACAGCAGGCGATCCAGACGATGTTGTATGGCCCTGACAGTATGGCTGCGCTTATAGTGCCGGCGACAGCAACGTTGCGTCAAAACAAATGCATTGCCGCTGCCCGTGCTCTTATAGTAAGTGCGACGCGACGGAGCGACAGCTTGGTCGCGATCGCTGGAAGTCATCTCAATTTGATTTTTCCAGCGACCGCAGCCTGACGTCACCGTCGCTTCGCGGGCACTATAAGCGTAGCCTATGGCTACCACTACTACGTAAATATGGATTGGATATAAGACCTTCGTTAATTTACACATGATCAGGTAGAAAGCCATATCATGCTTTAACCACAAGACATCTTCAGGAGCATGTCTCTTGAAGCAATACCAAAAAAGAGCCATGGGGCCACAAGAAATGATCAATGCCTCAATTTAGTAAGTATTCCCCTGAATTATGAAGCACAGTATTAGATTAATAGGCTTGGCTCCACTGGCTGGATTAGATGACATCTACCTTTAACCAGAAATCATGTTGATTATCTAACTAACCCAGAAAGATTTCTACTTTCCTGCAGTTTAAGTTCATGATTTCTTTATGATGAATTAATAGGCCATTTTTGTGTTTCCTTCTCAGGAATGAGTAGTTAAGATAAACCTCTCAAGCTGTGCCTTCCATGTTCCATGTTCATATAGTGGTAAAGCTATCCCCCACATTAAAACTTCATGGTTGCTTATACAGTACTTGATGCCTTGTGTCTGGCCAGGGCTAATGTGTTTATACTAAACCAATGTTCGTAGAGGGGTAATTTATATACCCATGTGCAAGATAGTTGCAGTAGTAGACAATGAGACATCAATGATCATCTTTCTCTGTCTCTCTCTTTATTTTAAAGGTTACTTTGATGCACATGCCCTAGCTATGGATTTCATGAGCATTGGTTTTCGGGAGTGTTTGACAGAAGTTGCGAGGTACCTTAGTTCTGTGGAAGGCCTGGACACATCAGATCCCCTCCGAGTGCGGCTCGTCTCTCATCTTAGCACATGTGCCTCTCAGAGGGAAGCAGTCGCTATGACATCGTCCATGGCACAGCACCAGCATCCCCTGCATCCTCATCATTGGGCGGCAGCGTTTCATCACCTTCCCACCGCCTTTCTGCAGCAGAATGGACTCTCTTCCTCTGACAACATCCCTTGTAGACTTTCCTCTGCAACAGAAGTGCCACCACAGCATGCCTCTGCCCTCCTCACAGCCACGTTTGCTCACGCAGATGCTCTCAGAGTGCCCTCTGCAGGCAGCGTTGCTCCTGGCGTTCCTCCTCTTTCTACCTCCTTACTCTCACTCTCTGCCACAGTACATGCTGCAGCTGCAGCTGCTGCACAGAGCTTCCCTCTTTCTTTTGCTGGAGCATTCCCGGTCCTTCCACCAGGGGCAGCAGCAGCAATGGCAGCATCAGCCGCCACAGCTATTGCCTCTCCCCTGTCCGCAACTTCCAGTCCTCGGCAGGCTGGGGGCAGTGCAAACAGTAAGCCTTACCGGCCTTGGGGAACTGAAGTAGGTGCATTCTAACTTGCCTTGTTGAAGTGGACAACAACAATATAAAAAAAAAAAAACTGTGCCGAATTGGTATTCTTAGGCAACTTGAACTCTCACATTTCAAATATACATGCAGCCTGTGGCTTGTGAGAACAAGAGACCCTTTGTAATATGTCACTTCTAGAAGTGGGATGTCTGATTTATTGTAACCTCTCTAAGGCAATCTTATGGCAGAAGCAGCATTCACCTTTGGCAAGCTTCATTTGTAGGACTGTACAATCGCTTATTGGGAGATATAAACAGATTGCAGCTGCTCTAAGCATCAGATGATGCGTTTCTGCTACTTTTGTTACTTGACTCTGTTACACTAGGTAATAGCATTACCACCTGAAGATGGACCATACTGTACACCAAGCAGTGTTTCTATCAGTGCCTGACATAAATGCATAGAACTTGGTTGCTATTGACATTGCTTGAGTATCCCTGGAGGAATACAGCTGGATTAATATATAAACCTTGGCTCTACAGAAACCCCCAAATGTATTTTAAGTTCTAAATATCAGTACATGGGCATGCCTAACAAGTGAGCTGGAGGAGCGCATATAACTTTCGAAGAGACCTTGTTGACATCAACATGCTAAAAGTGACATTCAGTAAAACGCAGATAAAACCTACAGTAGTATCCTGTCAATGCTTGTCATACCAAATCGTTAATGGCCTGCATGCCTGTTAATTGTGTGTACTTGTGGAAATATACTCAAACACATATGCACTTAATTACAACACAGGTATCACGGCTAGATACAGTTTGAAAATAAGTAAAGTATCATTATATATATATATATATATATACACAGTGTGTGTGTGTGTGTGTGTGAAAACGGGTGTGTGTGTGTGTGTGTGTGTGTGTGTGTGTGTGTGTGTTGTGTGTGTTGTTGTGTAATAATATAGATATGATATTATATTGTGTCAAACAGCAGCAAGCACTCCAATGTAGATATCCAGAAATGCCTGGTGCTAGCCCATAAATAATGTAAAGAGTACGTTACCATCCAGCAGGGCAGCAGAACAGCAAAGAGAGACAGCATTCAGAGGTAAGTCAGCAAAATAATGTCTTGAAACAGACAAAAAAAATACATTTTTGGGTCTGTTTCAATACATTATTTTGCTGACTTACTCTGAGTGCTGTCTCTCTTTGCTGTTCTGATCGATGGTCCAAAGCATAGCTGAATAATTTCAGTTTCCAGGGATCATGTAAGGGAGGTCTCTTCCAATGACATAAATGGTGCTGCAGGTCTCACTAGCCGCATTAAGCTTGGATGTCCCACCACAGGGTATCTGTTGAGATATAAGACGTATCTGAATAAAGACAGAAAATACGAATTGGTCTAAATCGGGACCACAAACCTGGTTTAGAATATTCCCCTAAATTTAGCAAAGACCCCCAAGTAGTCAAAGAGAATCTTCTCAGTTAACTATAATGACTAGAACAAAAGTTCCTGATCTGAGGAATCTCTTGTCAAAGTAGTCTAACAATCAGGTGCCTAAACTCATTGAATTTGAAGTGAATCCCACCAGCCCGACTTTACGATATATTAGTACTGTAGCTAAATTGTGTGTGTTTGTCACTGTCAACATGGAAGAATCCTACTTATGCTAAGTTATTTAGTTACTATTACCAGTAATTAAGATACATAAAATGTTTGCTTGTTATTTTGTTACTGGTGGTGTAGCTGGATTAGAAAGATAATGGCATCATTTTTTTTTCCGTCTTTCCAAATATCAACAAAGTGTATTATTTTCTGTGTTAAAGTACCAGTGCCACATAATCAAGATAAACAGCAGAGGAAGTAGTAATTTGTGTCATAAAAATCAAACTACTTTATGATGGTTCATAATGACAGGGTCTGAAAGCTATAGAACCAGTGTTTTTCAACCAGGGTTCTGAGGAGTCCTTGGGTTCCCCCGGGCATCCCTAAAGGGTTCCTTGCCATTTTTAGGTCATTTCAAAATTGCACCAAATACAGAAGAGTTTACATTGCAACTGATCTCAGACACATTATTAGAGAGGGTTGGTGTTCCTTACAATGCATCTGATCTCAGACACGCTATTAGAGAGGGTTGGGGTTCATTATAATGCATCTGATCTCAGAGGCGCTATTAGAGAGGGTTGGGGTTCATTATAATGCATCTGATCTCAGACAGGCTATTAGAGAGGGTTGGGGTTCCTAAGCATTTCACAATATAATTATAGGGTTCCTTAACCAAAAAAAGGTTAAAAAACAGTGCTATAGACCCTGAAACTATTAGTCTGCAGTTGTCTGTCACACCTCAGCCCGATCTGTAGAGGGTCTCCTGCCCAATATAAGAAGAGGTACTACCAATGTTGTGGCAGTATTGCTGCAGCTTGTACTTCACAGCCTTTAGTCTCCAGGCCCCATATTTCTGAATGCCCTTAACCTTTTCACTGCCGGAGTCCTTTTAAGGCATTGTCTTGGTACCGTGGCTTTAAAAGACGTGACCGATACATCCCAAGTCTCAGATGATGAATGATGCTGAGTCCGATGTCAGTACAGGACTCACGTCAGCAAACAACCTAAATGTATTTCTCTTGACAGTGGTCAGTGTCATGAAAGTATGTGTGGGTATTTTAACTCCCTCCTTGCCAGGCAG
The DNA here is from genome assembly GCA_036426205.1 of Ascaphus truei. Taxonomy (NCBI): domain Eukaryota; kingdom Metazoa; phylum Chordata; class Amphibia; order Anura; family Ascaphidae; genus Ascaphus; species Ascaphus truei. The sequence continues at coordinate 43,106 of WSYH01004496.1, read as the reverse complement.
GTGGTCTCCAGGTGACTTCCGCGCAGCAAATGAGCAGGTTGTGTCCTATTTTTTTGTATTCCTGTAAAAACACAGCATGTATTATTATGCACTTCATTTCTCTGCTGTGTGGAGAAAGCAATAAATGTTCTGAGAATGTTAAACATTATGCAAGCTCTACTTTTAAAATATTTGTTTTATAAATACCGTACACTAGTACTTAGTCGGTTCCTTTTGTGCATTGCTTTGTAACCTCTTTTCTATGCAAAAAAAAACAAAACAAAACAAAAAAAAAAAAAAAATCTTTACATATCACTAATTAAATGAAGTCCTTTTTGACTGCCCTTTTTGTGGAGAACAATCTGCGGTTGTGTGTTTGTTGATAGGACGTGCAATGCGCGTGTGTCTGTGTGTGTTTGTACACAAGGAGAAATGATAAGGCGTCGCATTGTTTCCTGCAGTCTCATCGGTGCATGGTCACCCTCATGCATTCCTGTCTTATGCAACAACACATTATATATCTGTCCGTGAGTAGGTTTACTGGCTATTCACTGTTTTAACCCAGGCTGTGCTGAAAAGCTGTGTAATACGGCAGGCATAAGCTTACAGGGATCCAGGTTAAAATGGATAAGAAGTTAAGAGTGACGCACTGAGTGCTCATTTGCATGTCATTTCCCAGAATCCCTGGCTGCAGCGGATGCACTGTATGCTAGGAGATAATGGGGAAAGACAGGGTTGCCGACCTGCCTGAGACATGTGAATGTGCACACAAATTATATTTATATTTGCTGTATGATGGACGGCGGAGGGTTTTTGTCACTTTTTTTACCCACCGTGACTTCATTAATGTGTGGTTGAAACCTTTCCCAGCTTCATATTGCAAAGCCACTATAACTAGAGGTGGGCAAAGCTGTCAAAATCAGTTTCCCGGAATTTCCCGAGCTTTCCGCTCACAATCTGTTCGGCTGTGTAAAATACGTCACAATTTCAATCCGTGCAGATTAATCCAAACCCACTATTGGATACAATCTGTTCGGCTGTGTAAAATCCGGCAACGGATTGTTACCATTTCAATCCGTGCAGATTAATCCAAACCCACTATTGGATACAATCTGTTGGTGGATTTTTAATAACCCAATCCGCGGATTCCGCAATCCGTGCCAGGATTTTTAAAATCCGCCAATGGTTCACGGAATCCACTAATTGGATTCTTAAAAATCCACCACTGGATTGCGGAATCCGCCATGTGGATTGTCAGTGATTAGAAATAAATAAATACGAGTTGCCCTTTTGAGACCAAAGGAACCGGCCGATCCAAATCCTCAAAAACAATTTGCTCATCTCTAAGTATAAACATCCGCGCACTGATCAGACCCAAAAGGTTGAAACAGCTGTCTGTGAGCAGGTTTACTGGCTATGCACTCCTTTAACCCCGTCTGTGCTGAAAAGCTGTGTAATGCAGCAGGCATATGCTTGTAGGGGTTCATGTTAAAATAGATAAGAAGCAAAAGGTGACGCTGGGTGTTCATTTGCATGTCATTTCCCAGAATCCTTGGCTGCAGTGGAAGTCCTGTTTGCTCGGGGACAATGTTGAAACACAGGGCTACAGACCTGTCTGAGACATGTGAATGTGCTCACAAATGATATTTTTTATTTACTGTCATATGCAAGAAACTAAGAACCATAAAAAAAGGAAATCGCAATGTAATCTCATGACCTGGAAACTACATCATGAGGGGTAATCTCATGACCTGGAAAGTACATAATCAGGAGATAATTGAAAAACTATACAGTACTGTACTGGAAGTCATCTTTTTTTCTTCTTCATTTTAAATCAACACATTGTTTTAATAAGCAGTTAAACAATGCTAATCATTTTCTTAAGTGCCTTTTATACCTAGAACATTGCAAAGTATGTTATGTGTCTATTAAAGCAGAAATGTGATATACCCCAACAGACTGATGTGAACAAAGATGTTTTTGAGTTCCTTTTGTGGTGATGAAATTGTACCATTCATGAGAATTTGACATTGGCAATACTTTCTCTTGCTGTATAATCCCTATCTGCATTGTACACTACTAGCTGTGTGTAAAAATGTGTCCATCGTGATACTCTGCAAGACTATTTTACCTCGCTATTCAGGGGAAGCCTGTTAGGTTGTGACCTGTTGCTAGTAACAGTAAAGACATTCTTATATACAAAGTAGAGCTCTACTCACAAGTTCAGTGGAAAGTCAACGTTTCGGGTCCCATATGGACCTTTCATCAGATAGTAATGATAAAGAACATTTATGAGCACACTCACATGTTATAGACAAGTTCGTTATCACTGCCTTGCCCCATAAGCACATTACCCATAGTCCCTGGCAGCAGCAGAAGCACTGCATTATGTGATTATCAGGTAAATCAGGTTTGTTGTCATTGTTCTGTACGGTGGAAGATTGTGGTCACTTTTGTACTTATGACCAGATGCCATTAGTACTAGGTGATCTCTTGTTTAAACGGTGACAATACAGACTATTTATTTATAAAATGTTTTACCAGGAAGTAATACATTGAGCGTTACCTCTCGTTTTCAAGTATGTCCTGGCACAGAGTTATGATGACAAATATATGGTTACAAATACATAGTAACATTAAGTGAACGGGGTATACATTATATACAAGACATTGCATGTACAATAAGATATAATTTATGTTATGGGCGTATGTAACAGTTACTGACAACACATCAAAGCTGACCAAACTGGAGTCAAAGTTTGATGATATTAATGGAAGTCAGTTATCGGGGTGATGGGAAATAAATGGCAGGATGCTTGATACTGGGTTTGGAAACCTTTCTGCTGCAACAAGCTACAAACAATTGAATTAAAGCATCCGTTCTTTTACTACTCAATGAAGAATGAAGTACTGCACCGACACACTTTATTCGAGCAAATACCCAGTATGTACCTGGCAGATACCTGGAATGCGCCGCTCCTCACCTCTGACAAGCCCCGTTGCGTTTGCCGTCCCAGCCTGGGTTCATGCCTGGCTGACGGGCGGCTGATCTGTTAAATGATAATGATTAGGATTTAATAGGCTGCAATGCTTCGCGTGTCTACCAGATGGCATAAATTCATGAATTGTAATGCAGTATATATATATATATACTGTGCAGTATTGCAGCCAGCGGGAATAAAATGCTTCAATCCCTGCCTGGAAAATAACCCAATGCACTCAGGCAGAAAACAGTCACAAACCTCAATACACCCGGGTATACCCGAATTCGTGGGACTAGCCGAGCTCGAATAAAGTGTGTCGCCAGTGTATATAAGTGACTTTTCTTTGTCTTGTGCGCTAAATTACCCGTTATGGTGAATGTTTCATATGTTTAACCCTTTTGCTGCCAGGCAGGCCTGCAATGCATTGTGGCCCACTGTGCTGCTGGTCCCTGCGCTGCTGGTCACTGTGCTGCTGGTCACTGCGCGTCTACTCACCGCGCTGCTGGTCACTGTGCTGCTGGTCGCTGCGCTGCTGGTCACTTTGGCAGGTAAAGTGTTAGCCAATGCACTGCTAGTCACTGCGCTGCTAGTCACCGCGCTGCTAGTCACTTTGGCAGGTAACGTTTTAGTCACTGTGCTGCTGGTCACTGCGCTGCTAGTCACCGCGCTGCTGGTCACTGCACTGCTAGTCACTGCACTGCTAGTCACTTTGGCAGGTAAAGTGTTAGCCAATGCGCTGGTAGTCACTGCGCTGCTGGTCACTGTGCTGCTAGTGTCACTGCACTGCTGGTCACTGCGCTGCTGGTCACTTTGGCAGGTAAAGTGTTAGCCAATGCGCTTCTAGTCACCGCGCTGCTAGTCACCATGAGTCTAGTCACTGCGCTGCTAGTCACCATGACTAGTCACTGCGCAGAAAATCACTGCGCTGCTAGTCTGCACTGCTATTCACCATGACTAGTCACTGCGCTGCTATTCACCATGACTAGTCACTGCGCTGCTAGTCACTGCGCTGCTATTCACCATGAGTCTAGTCACTGCACTGCTAGACACCGTGAGTCTAGTCACTGCACTGCTAGTCACCGTGACGAGTCACCGCGCTGCTAGTCACCATGACTAGTCACTGCGCTGCTATTCACCATGACTAGTCACTGCGCTGCTAGTCACTGCGCTTTTAGTCACTGCGCTGCTAGTCACTGCGCTGCTAGTCACTGCGCTGCTATTCACCATGACTAGTCACTGCGCTGCTAGTCACTGCGCTGCTGGTCACTGCGCTGCTGGTCACTGCGCTGCTAGTCACTGCGCTGCTAGTCACTGCGCTGCTACTCACTTTAGCAGGTAAAGTGTTAAACACATGAAAACGTGAAAAAGGTTTAAGAAAGTTTTCTTTAAAGTTTCCGAGATGAGGCATTTTACACGGTGATCCATGATGGGGTATAAAGTAATACTGTATACAATATATAATGTATGTGCATGTTTTTATAAAATGAAAATTATTCTATATAATGAAAACCATGTACGGGGAACATTGCAGGAGAATCTTTAGAATCCAGGAAAGGATAGCGCAATATATAGGCGCAATATATAGATAAGTGCACCAAACATAAAAGTAAACACCAGAAATGAGGAATTGCTTCCAGAAAGATCTTATAGTACAAGTCATTATTAGTTGTGTTTTCAAGAAATTGTGTGGGGATGATAAATACTTAGAAATATAACTGTGTGAGTGTGTGTATATATAGCCATCCATGTATATAGTGCTTTACAGCTGTTTTATATATGACATAATAGCAATAAGCGCTTCATAGATAAAATTAGACAGAGTCCCTGTCCAAAAGAGTTTACAATCTAAGTACCTAAACTGTAAGTACTTTAATTTCATATTTATTGGTTCTTTTTTTCTCCTTTTTTGCATTTTCATCGTTTTTGTTGTTTTTTAAATCCGATACTATGTTCATGAGATATAAGCCTTTGAAGTCCGGCAAGCACCGATCGCTTATTCGCACATGCGGCTGGCAAGAGCCAATCGCGCATGCGCATCCGGCAAACATCGATAGCGCATGTGCATCCGGCAAGTATCGATAGCGCATGCGCATCCGGCAAGCGTCGATAGCGCATGCGCATCCGGCAAGCGTCGATAGCACATGCGCATACGGCAAGCATCGATAGCGCATGTGCGTACGGCCCTTGCCAACCACTCGTGCGCATAACAATCGGCAAGCGACAGAATTAATATGCTATAATCTGAGTAGTTACATAAAATAGTCTAAAGCTTTTTTGAGTTGGGATTAAACAGTAGTCTTCTTTCCCTGGTTTTCTAAAGAAGTCATGTAAACTTTAGCACCTGAAACGGTTTAGACTGTTATTGATTGGTATTGCCCTATTTCAGTTATAACTGTGTGGAAAAGTAAAACTCAAACATGCAGCAAGCTTTCTCCTGTTGCATTCCTATGCCGGCCTGGGGAGCCACTAGAGTAGAAAAGAGATAAAGAGATAACGCTGCAAAACTCCATGGAGGAACTGGTGAAAGTTCTCTTGTGACGGCAGCAGTATCCATAGCCATTCCCAAGGCAGAGGTTACAACCGTTATAGTCCCAGTAACACAGCAGTTTGAAACCAAGCAATTGTAGTTGGTGCAAGCACAAGCAATGCCACTGATAAGTCCATGATCGGGACTTGCCAGGTACTCATCAGCATGTGCGATCGCCACATACCAGCTACCAATCGCGCATGCGTGACCAGCCATGTGATGTCCTACAGCGTCGCATTTCCATGGCCACGGAACAGCGTGGCGGCAAATGACGCTGGAGGAGAAGGGCCGTGATGTATCAAAAGTTGAGCTTTCAACTGGTGCAGTTTGCCTCTCTGTGTCAAAGAAACCCCCCCAGGTTCCGGTGGCGTTAACCTCTGCTTCTATATGACCTGTGACAAATGTAAAAGTTTCATACATATGTCACTGGCGCAAGTTGACGCAGGTGCACATATCTGCTGCATGTTTTGGAGCAATTGCACCAATTTAATACATACCTCCCAGACCGTGGCTTCTCTCCCATCTTCAGTGTGAAACAGCTGGCGTTGTCAAGAAGCTATTTGGAATAAGCCCTTTAATTGATCTCCGGAGAGTTTGAATATGTTGCTGTGTTTTGGGTTGGCACGGTGTTCGTACATTTCATGAAATGATGTAAAGCGGCATTGTTCCAACTTACGCAGCGTTGGTACCAAGCCGGGTTTGAAAACGTCGGGATCTATGTTTAATTATTCTTGCCTGGAAGCTGTCTTTTTGTTAAAGGCATTCTGCTTGGGCCTGTTTTTACATTTGCAATCTATTTTTTCAACATTGACACAGCCAACTGTCCTTTACCCACCAGGACATGCTAGACCAATCCTTTGACACATTTCATGTTAAAAGGTACAAGGTTAATAGTAGGACAATATTAATTCCCCATTTTAATACTCTTTTATAGAAATGCAACCATGCACGTATTATAGTATTCGTAGAGTACTATTCTGTCTTTGTATGTGAAATTTGCAGAAAAGTGCTTATGGGAGAAAGCTGACGCTTTTGCTGTGCTTCTGCATACATTAGATATTGGGGAAAGGAGCATGTGACCATGTGAAAGCAGAGTAAATAGATGTACTCTGGCAATAAAGAGGCTGCAATAGTTTAAGCTTCCAGTGGAGGCACTGTTTGCTAAGAAATCATCGCCCTAACTAGGTATTCTTGCGCCCAGGGCAAAATAATAAGCGTGTTGCCCTCCAACCCCCTTGCCATTTTTTAAAGTCAAATTTTTGTTCTAAATTGAAATAAATGTAGAAAATATTTATGGATGAAACTATCATTTATTAGGAACTAGGCACAATATCAACTAGCACTAGTACATAAAATTCAAACATATTCAATTCTCAAAATAACAATAAAACTGAAATATGTCAAACACAAATATTACTCTGGAAGCCACAAAGCACTTAGGGTTAATTCTTACTACAACATTATTTTACGCGCTTTTAGCGCAGCAAACTCATTAATTACATCATCAAATTCTATGCTATCGGATATTTTATGTTCAATAGATAGAATTGCTAAGCCGGATTACCTCTGCTGCCCCATACTAGATCGCAAGTAATTTTAATCAGCTTTAGCTTATTAAAGCTTCTTTTGTTACTAGCCGTTGTTACTGGTAATATAATAAATATTCTCAAAGCAATTGCCAAATTAGGATAGGGCTCTATAAGTGAGTAATCATATAGTAGCTGTAAGATGTTAAAGCAGCAGTCCAAGCTGCGCTTTTTGTTTTTTTCCCTTTAATATGTAAATCAATACAATAAGTATGTAGCTAAGTTGCCAATCGATCGGCGAAGATTCAGCTTGGGGGTTCACTAAATGGCTGTCAGTGCAGCAGTAGAGGACTAAAGATGCAAAGATCATGTGACCAGGCAGATACAATCTGCTAGAGAGAGGACAGGGCGCAAAAAGGGGTGTGCCAGAGCCTGTTTCAGAAGAGGAAGAGGATGGGACTTTGTAAATGGTTGCTATAGAAACAAAAAGATGCTTGTTACATTATAATACATTAAAATGTCATTCAGAGTTGTTTTTAAAAAAAGTGCTACAAGTATTTTCTCATAGTACAGAACTGATTTATTTATGAAAAAAACAGACATAGGATATTGCTTGGTCTGCAGTTTTAAGAGTTGAGACTGTTGATATGTGTGTTTTTTTAAATTGATGGAGATATATTTGTAAAACTTTCAATTTCACGCTATAATTCATTACAATTGAGATTATTTAATTGCTAAATTAGTAGCATGATTTTTTAAATTTAGACACTTCCATTTCTTAAATAGCCACTCCAGTTAAAAATGAATTATCTTCTGCTATTTCATTTAATGCACTGTATCTCCAATCTAAATGGGTGATCCGGGTATGAAATAACCTTGTTTATCTCCATTATGTAAGCTTGATGTGGGGTTCTTTTACTGTTTTTGTCATTTGATCATGCATAGATTTTGTAGCCATCGAGTATCACAATGTCATTTTAAAGTAATAACTACACAATTTGTAAAAAAAAAATCTAGAACTTGAAAAAAAACACAAAAATCTTTGGATTATGACGAGAAATGTAATCATGTCTACGGATACTTGGGCAGCGTGATAACAAGCGAAATGCTACGACATGACATAATGACCCCCTTCCTCACACACACCCCCCCCCCCACATGAAGACACACACACCGCTCCCCCGCAACACACAACTGTACAGCTCCCCCCTAAGACACAGATTCACAGCTAACCCCCCTCCCAAGACATACAACTACACAGATCCCCCAAGACACACACACTCAAGACACACACACATACAGCCCCCCCTCCTGCCCCCACATACACATACAGCTTCCCCCCACTCACACAGCTCCTCTGACACCACATGACACACCTTTTACTTTGGGGGAGGACTGGGAAGCCTCAGGTCCCGCGCTACTCCCCATGGGCGCATGCAGACATGGACCGCCTTCCAGTGGCGGACCCAACGTCCGACACCGAGGAGATGGAGTGGTGGAAGCCAGCTGCAGCAGTGTGGATTCAAAGGCCTTATGTTCCAGTTGGAATTGCCTGCTAGACACTCCACGGGACTCAGGCTGCGGACGGCATCATTTTATCATGCGACAAAACCTGACACATTGTAAGTGTTCACTGTTGCGTTTTTAATAAATGTTCAAACTGTACTACGCTATGTATATTTGTTTATCCATGGGTAATTCATCTGTTGGAGGGACTTGGTTATCTTTTCACATTCTGGCATAACAAGTTTTTGGAAAGATTTGTTTTTCTTGTCCCTCAGGCTGCCATTCTTATTGAGGACTCATCATTACTCCAGGAATTGGAATATTCATATGTTATATAGCAACATTTTGTTTAATAGGTGTGGTTATTGCAGATGTATACTAGTATCACTGTCACATTAGATACCATGTGCACTGTTTTTTCGCCAGCTACATAGGTTCTATCACCGCAAAAGTTTATTTTTTAGTAGAGGGCTTTGTGATTGTATTAGTAGTGTTAGTTGTTGTTATGGGATAGTCGCTTAGTTTGGAGCGGCAAATAATAATATCGGTACAAATTAAATGTTTTATTACCCCTTTGAGACATCGGGTCAAAGCCTCAAAACCCCGGTACTGTACCGGTCAAAACCTGATGATGAGCTATATCCCCAGCGAAAAATATATAATTGTGTAATTCATATTAAATGTATACATAAGATTTTGTAATGCTGCCCAGATTGCCTGCAGTCTAAAAATCAGAGGGTACAAAGTCTTGAAAGGAGGGTTTTCTTAGGCACAAACCCGGGGGGTACTGAAATGAGTGGAAAGCCCCCAAAAAAGAGAGACGAAAAGCAATATAGTGGAGTGTGTCTCAACCACAATATATATTATTAATTACTAATGTTATGACTCACAATGTCTCCCTTGATTCCAGGCTATAACGGACGTGCTCGCCACAAACCAGTACCAGACCCGGCGGCTGAGGTGGTGGGGATGTGAATACACCGACTAGACCACACGAAGCCGGTTCTGGATTGCGCAGTTCGTAGTACATTCGTAGCAGGGTCAGGTTGGAGAGGCCAGGTAGTAATCCTTTGACACACCAGGGTTCAGGGTTGTAGCGGTAGGGTAGTAGATGTCCAGGCTGGAGTTCGGCAACGGAAGTCAGGGCACACCGCTTCACGTAGCAGTGAAGTGGGGAATCAGCCTCTGTGCGGGGAGCGTGGAGGGCCCATGGTAAGTCTCTGACAGGAGAATGCAGGTCTCCGGAGCAAGGCAAGGCTGGCACTGGATCCAGCGCTTCAGCACGGGAACCAGGAGCAGACCTTGCTGGGGTGGAATGCAGCAGATCTCTGGAACAAGGGCAAGACTAACACTGGGGATCCAGTGAGTGCTCAGTACAGACAAATAGCAGATCGTCTGCCGGGTGAATTATAGAAGTCTCATGAAACAAGGAAAGGCTAAGGCAATGTAGCTTGTTGCAACACAGTTACATCAAGTGAATCTTGGGTTATGCCAGCAATGAGTAAAGGGAGAGAGGCCAGATATAAGAAGGGTAGATACCCAATTCCAGACAGGGTGTGATGGGTAATTCCTACATGCCAGAGCAGAGAGAACAGAGCTGCAGTGATTTCGAGCACAGGTGATAGTGCTTGCAAATACAAGGAAGGTCTGTCTGAGAGACTGACCACTCTGCAAGAGTGAGATCCCAGCCAAAACCATCTCTACCAGCCTGTTTTCTTGTAGGTTACTCCCAGCGTTTCTCTGTTGTTCGTCCGTCCTTAGCATCCCCTGCCCTCCCTCTCTTTCCTGATTCTCCCCTCCCCCCTCTTGTCAATCTCGAAATGTTTTCCTACTTTGCTTCCTCGCCACCCTACATCTACCCTTAAGCGTAGTGTTCAGTTTTATGTTCCCTTTAGTTTTCTAGCAAGGTCACGTATAGTCCTCGAGAGGGGACTGTCACGCTCTAGCAGCCCTAGCATGACGTCGACCTACTAGGAGCCCATTGCCTTACGCTTACTCTCTCCACCGCTTTTTAGTCGGTTATGCATTTGAGTACTAGACCTATTTATCCTTTCCTTCCTTGCTGTTTCTCCCTTTCTGTTCGTGCCCCGGAGGTTTATACCCAACAGATACGATAATTGGTAGGTGTACATTTCCCTTTAGCAGCTAATTATTTTAGGATAAAGCAAGCGCAGACTTAGCAGTTAAAAGTAAGACGAGGAAACGGAGCGATGAGAGATTTTCCACGTAATATATGATAACAGAGAACAGTGCAAGAGGAATGTGATTCCTTACACGACGATTTAGGATCGCGAATGGTGCCAATATTCCCATCCAGGGAGGCTTGTACCAATACGAAAAAAAGAAAATAAGAGACATATCCTCATCCAGTATCCATACCAGGGGGAGATATATATAGGTGTTGGATGATCGTGTGTACTCCTTGAACCAGGTGCAAATTAGTACACGATAGTACCCAACTGATGCCCCTGTAGATCACGTGACAAATAGGCCAATATACAAACGGCCATCAGGTTACATATAACTCAGTTTCCTACTTACATTTGCCAATGTAGACGGTACTGAAAACAAAACGCTATTAATTTTATTAATTCCATAAGAAGATACACAAAGTACATAATGTCAGTACACACCTGCTTAACAACTATATTAAAATGTACCTAAAACGGATTTTCAAAGAGGGCATGATTCAATACTGTATACATGTACGTGATGATAATAGCTCAACCCCCTATAAACGGGGGCTGTGCTTGGGGTCCAAAGAATCACATTGCGTTGATAAGCGGATCGAGGTGTAGAATAAATAATGTACCATGTATGCATTGTACATAAAGTATTTAAGACACAAATAATCGTGTGCAAACGTATTCATAATGACGAAAAGTGGGAGCACGAGTGCATGCGTTATAAGCGGGATTCACGTTGTGACGGATGCGTTAATAACGGCGTATAAAGGGGTTGAGCTGTGTGTATTATATTAGATATACATGGTAAAAAACAAAAATCAACAGCTTGCACTCATGTACTGGTTCATATAGGACAAGGTGCTGTCTCACAATAATAGAAAACAAACATTACATTCTCTCGTCCGGTTAAAGAAGACTGCACTCGGTTCAGTAAAAGAATCTGTAGTGTGGCCCCCCCCCCCATCTGATAGAAATGTAATCACCCATCGACGTGTGTCTGGAATAGCGGAACCCTTTCTCTAAATGTTGATATGAAAACTCTATTCTGAACTTCTTTCATAATAGAGGCCCGCATTTGATGCCAGGGCCGCAGACAGCTTTATGGGGCCAGGACTAGAGTTTTGCACCGCCCCCATGTCAGCGCCTTGCTCTCACCCCCTTTCCCCCGCTGCTTCACCCACCTTATTTCTCTTCCCCCTTCTCAACCACACCATCCCGCATGCATCTCCCCCCTCTACTCCCTCACCACACTCTTCTCCGCTCGACTCTACCCCTCTCCATCACATCAACTCCTCTATTACTTGTGGAGTGATTACTATTATGAAAGAAGAACAATTACTCTGATACGTTTATTAGCTTTATACTTTCTCTTAGATTTTTCTGCCCCACACCGGGACTGACATGGCACACAAACACGATAGGTGGGATAACCGGGTGGGACACCGTACAGGTAGTACGGGGGGTCTGTACAGGGTAAGGGGAGGGGGAGGAATCGTATGCCGGGTAAGGGGGGAATAAAGGTACTAGGGTAAGGGGACGGGGCTACGGAATACGGTCAGGGCGGGGAAGGCGGCCTTGAGAAACCGGATTGGGAGGAGAACAGGTTTAGTATAAGGGGAAAAGTAGGTATAGGGTAAGGGGGGCACGGTATACGGTAAGGGGGGGAGAGTAATTATAGGGTAAGGGGTTGGTTATTGCCTGGGTGAGGAGGGACAAAAGTATGGGTACGGGGGTTGGGGGTATGGGGTATGGTGAAAATAGGCTTGGGTTTAAAGTATGGGGGTGAAATGCAGGAAAAAGGGATGGGGTAGGGGGGGTGGGTGAAGGCAAGGGGGGCACGGTAGGGGGTGAAGGGAAAGACGGTATTGGCTGAGGGGGTTTACAGTACTTGCTAGCAGTGGAGGGCTGGAGGAGGGAGCAGGAAACTCTGCGGTGTGAGTCCGCGGAGGCTCCGGAGGGGGCTGTGAAGGAAAATGCCATGGCCACAGAGAGGCTTTGAGACAGCCCCCCAGAGGGGCACTTTTGGAGGCTGTAATGGCCCACAGAGGTTCCGTGTGAAGGGGACTGCAATGTCCCATGGAGGGGGCCGCAGAGGACGCTCAATGAGGGTGGATGTGTTGGGAGCTGCAACGGCCCACAATGGTCTATGTGAAGGGGAACTACAATGTCCCACGGAGGGGCTCTATGATGGGGCTTTGAGGTGGCCAGCAGGGGGGCCCTGTGAAGGTTTGTGGTTGCTCCTAAAATCAGTAGGTTCAGGGGGTTGAGAGGGAGAGAGCACGGGCGGCAGCAGGGGCCCTGGGGTGGTTTAGGAGTAGAAATAAGACAGCTGCACAGCGTCGATGAAAATCAAACATGTTTTTCCGCGCGTGCGCTAACTTATATGCAGCTGCTAGTTCCCGTACACCCGGAAGACCCCATGAGGCTCTACGCTGGTTCCACTTAATGACTGTTGGCCAGTGGGCCTGGCCCCCCCTGTCTCACTGGGGCCGGGACAGGAGCACTGGCTGACGGCCAGTTGATAGATAAACCCCTGTGTAGCAACTACCCCAGCACACCTTTCTTGTTTATCCACTACCCCTTGTATATTTTACGTTCCTTAGATAAAGGGACCCTCTATTGCTTCAGTCGCCAACGTTATAGGCATCAAGTGTTAATGTATAATAAATAAAAAAAAGTGTTCCAGGGCCCATACGGATTTGTCAAAAAAGAAGAATTTATTCAATCATTAACACACAGTTTAAACAGCTGTGTGGTCTTTCGCAAGTGAAGATTGTATCTTCACTTGAGAAAGACCACACAGTTGGTTGAAACGTTGTGTTTAATGATTGAATAAATTCTTCTTTTTTGACAAATCCGTAGTGCCCTGGAACATCTATTTTTTTATATAGTTCTTGGAGTCTTTTCAGACAGGTACCCCCTGGACCAGGAGGGCCGGTAACTGCAAGGATATTTGATTCTTTAATGGTGTGCAGCATTATATCCTTTATGCAAAATGTATAATAAGTAATGAAAATGAGCACTCACAGGGCCTCATTTGAGTTTGAGCATTTTTTGACGTCCTGTTCGGTTTGTCTGAGCGGGACAGCTATCGATCGGGAGAAGCAGGTCTCGAGCGAGTTTGCCATGTTATCTGAGCTTTCTGAATAGCTTCACATCTTGAGAAGTGCCCAAAACTGTCGATAACTCACTTATCCAAGCTACTAAAATATGCCCCACACTGTGTAACTCTTAGCATTACCCAGAATCCCTGGTTGCATTGGAAGTATTGTATGCTATGAGATAATGGGGAAATGTAGGTTTGCCGACCTGTCTGAGACATGCAAATGGGATCACAAGTGGGATTTTATTTGCTCCAAATTGATATAAAGTCTTTATTATACAATGGTATTGTCCTCCATCCCACATTGGCAACATGCCAATAATAAGATAATACAAATAATGTATAATATTTACAAAATATTATAAAACCCTCTTAAAAAATAGTTATATATAAATATATGGAAGAAAGAAAAAAGGCGCAATCCTGTATAGCAATAAAAAACAGGAACATTTATTAATTGAGCAAGGCAGGCTAGGTGACTGAATAGATTTAAACAAACATAATGATGCCAAAAGTCACAAGAATCACAATATATGACAATGAAAAACAAGAGTACTCTTGAAAATAAAAAAAGGAGGGAAATGTACCAAAAAATGTCCAATAGCGCAAATGTAGGAGGCAATGAGATGTGGGAGGAATAGTCACTCGATAGGTAGCAAATGACTGGAGCAACAAATGGGGAGAGGTAATTGACCCGTCAGATGATAAGTTGCGGATGCAAATGTGGAAATATCAGGCTGATGTTAGACCTCTATAGATGGAAATAGGGGGTAAGCATATAATATGTGTAAGGGTTTAAGGAACGGTCTCACCAAAAGCTGTAACCGCGATGACCACAGGGGTCTCCGCATCCCTCCGTCAGCACACCAACGAAATCACGCTGGAGGTGAACATGTGATGCTGATCCGGGTAACACTGGAGACGCTGTTCCACTTCCACTTCCTGGATTACCCCCTCACACAAGACAGCTGTATTCGTTCAAGTTGAATATTCACTCGTGTCTCTGCTTGATGTCAGACTCAGACTCAGACAGACAGACAGACAAATGCAGCCTTCCACTTTGTTCCGCCAATATAACTGAAATAGTTGCTCTCACTCCTCACAAGTGATTAGGCACTCCTTTCACAGTCAGCTGTCAGACATAGATGACGCGAACCTACGCATTTCGTCAGCTGTTGCGCCGATTTCTTCATGGGTGAATTCTCACAACCAGACTCATGTCGCTTCTCAGGCCACCCCCACGGCATATACTCCGGCTTCAGCCCAAACTTTTGGGCTCCAGTCATTTGCTACCTATCGAGTGACTATTCCTCCCACATCTCACTGCCTCCTACATTTGCTCTATTGGACATTTTTTGGTACATTTCCCTCCTTTTTTATTTTCAAGAGTACTCTTGTTTTTTATTGTCATATATTGTGTTTATTGTGTCTTTTGGCATCATTGTGTTTGTTTAAATCTGTTCAGTCACCTAGCCTGCCTTGCTCAATTAATACATTTTCCTGTTTTCTATTGCTACACAGGATTGCGCCTTTTTTCTTTCTTCCATTTATTAGGATAGGCATATCCTCATTAGGGCTGCATCCTGCTAGCTCATTTCACCGGGGTCAGTACATTTATTAGTCACCCATTTAGACACTTATAATATTTCATTTGTGCTAGTCCTAGCGCTGATTTCTTTCTGTGTTATATATACATATATATATACATATATATGAATATCTACAATATTCGCTTTTTATGCTTACAGTAGGAAAAACACTCCACTTGTTCCATGTCATGCTTGTGAGATACAGTAGATAGGTACAAGAGAGGACATCTGTAGTAGATATAGTTTTATTTCAATCATACAACCATATACCAAGATACACATGCCTTATTATATCCTATGATGAGTTGTATATGCAGTAAGGTCATATATCTGTCCATACAGTGTGTGCTTGTAGAATACACATCGGGTTTGAACATCTGCGTCCTAATTACAGATAACCTTTTAGATTCAGCTTCCATTACAATCCGAAATGTGTCATGTTTTGGGATTTTTAAGTAAATAATGATGTTAAGTCTGAACTTTTTAACAATGAGTTTGGAGTAGCGAAATGTGAACTGTACATGGCAGCGTGTGCGGTGTCGATACATATATGGAGAATGGGTGACAAGATACACCTTTACATATACACATACAGAGAGACACACAATAGGATGGCAGGATTAAACAGTGAACAGACAAGCTCTGTGGACACTGCCAGCAAGGCGACCTTTCTGTGCTCCTTGCTCCCTTCTGAAAGATCAGCAAACCCACAATAAAGGTTCTCATTAGTAAATCACAGTTGGATCATTAAACCTTTTTTGAAGCACCATGTGCTTTAACAGGAGAATGCGGATTACGACAGCCAGTGCTTGTTGCCCACTGACAATCTTGGGAACCAACCTGGGTAATAAATCCATGAATTATCTGGCTCACACTGACCGGTTCTCACGCCAGAGCAGCCCCTTTGATGTGACCCGTTCCAATACAAGGATGCCCAAAAACCAGTGACCACATGCATAACAATGGAGTAGTAATAATTCACTATAAATATGTTCTGCCTCCTACATAACACAAGCAGTATTTGCACTAAGCTCGTTTGTTCATCATAAATGGGATCATAAATTCACAGAGACTGCTTTGAACATTTTTTTTTTGTTACTTAACCCCTTCTCTGATAACCACATTAATTAAGAGATTTTCACTTAATCGGTAATAACAATTATAATCATAAAAACGATGGCAGATTATAACCATTTGGCCGCATTACTGGACCCATTTTTCCCTCTTACTGTTAAATATTTGACACCCACTTAGTCTACAGCTTTTATTTAGTTTTCTTTTTGTCGGTCCAAAGTTATTTAGGAAGATATTTGCCATTACCACCTGTACAGAGGCGGAGATGCTGTGTACTGTATTCACCACTCTTACATTTCAAAATGTGTCATATAATAGGTCAGACGATACAAATGATGCTGTTTGTTTTTGTTTTCGAAATATTTTTGTGTGTAACATACGGTAACCAGGATGTCATTGGGTAACCTTTACAGTTATTGATCTAGATGGAGTCTTTCCGGCACCATGAATCCCTTTCCTACAGAGCTTTCAATTTAATTTTGGTGAGTGCAAGAACAGCAAGGCCCCAACTACTACAAATCCACTGATGAAGATCAGGATACACAGTCCCTGCATACCCTATGCCCGAGCACCATTCTTAGGCCCTCCGACGGGATTAGAGCCACAACCTGGGCCCTGGCAAACAGCTCTGAACTGACTGTTTTTAATATATGATAGAGAAGTTGTCTGGCACACGTTTCTTCTGTTTGAAAAAGATATTACCTGCCGGTGCTCACGGATGTAAGGGACAGTCCTGTAAAGTCCCAAGGGAATCACATGTAGAAAGCAAGATCCAGGCACACGGGCTTCAATATAGCCAATTTAATCAGCAAAAAGAACCAACGTTTCGACTGTCACGCAGTCTTTGTCAAGGTGACCTTGCTTTCTACATGGTTTTTATGTATGTTCATATTGTTTGGTGAAAAAAAATCACAAAGGAAATAATTCCATTTAGAGTGAAACCAATAAGATTTTTATTAATATGGTGCAGTATTTTTGCACCAGCTTTGCATCTGATAGACCAGGGGTGGGCAACCTATTTTTCAATGTAGCCACAGGTGTGGCGAATTAGAAGTGAAAATAGCCACACCATGTAAAAATTGAGGTATTATGTTGCGCATGCGAAAATTTTAAACCACACACTGTTTTAACAAGTTTATAAATTCTCCCACCGCAACCCCCTCATCCTCTCACCCCCTCCTCCTCTCACCCCCCTCTTCATCCTCCTCTCACGCCACCACCACTACCCTCCTCCTCATCATCACCTCACCCCCTCATCACCATCTCATTTAACCCCCATCATCATCTCCCCCCAGCACCCTAGATCTCCCCCAGTCACTTTCAGCAGTCCCCCTCATCATCAAGCACCCCCCCTCCCCCCTCCTATGCGTAGGGCACATAGGAGGGTGCATAACGCGCGGGGCTTAGTGCAGGGGAACTGTGGCGGCGGTGAGGGGGTAACTCCGCAGCAGCAGTGGGGCAGGGTGGATGCCAGTGTGGGCAGGCTTGGTGCAGCTTTGGGGGAGGGTGTGTCTGGGCAGCATGGGAGGGGATTCTGAGGGCACATGGAGTGGGAGATGAGGTTCGTGAGAGAGGATGATGAGGGCAGTGTGAGAGGGGATGATGAGGCAGCGTGAGAGGGATGAAGGCAGCGCAGAGGGAGGGTCAGGGGCAGCGCAGAGGGAGGGTCAGGGCAGCCACGAGAGGGAGGGTCAGGGCAGCGCGAGAGGGGGAGGGTCAGGTCAGCACGAAGGGGAGGGTCAGGGCAGCGCGAGAGGGGAGGTCAGGGCAGCACGAGAGGGGAGGGTCAGGCAAGCGCAAGAGGGGAGGGTCAGGGGCACACAAGAGGGAGGGTCGGGCAGCGCGAGAAGGGGAGGGTCAGGGCAGCGTGAAAGTGGAGGGTCAGGGAAGTCTGGGAGGATCTGGGCAGCCTGAGAGAGGGTGGTCTGGGAGCATGAAAGCAGCATGGGTGGGGATCTGGGCAGCAGGAGAGGACATGTTCAGCAAGGGCTGAATGTAAAAACCCTTTTAGATCCAGTTATGAGTATTGTCAGGCTGATGCAGTTGCAGAGTTGGGATAAACAGTGGACAGCCAAGATGGGAGGGGTAGGTATTCCCTGATAGAATGGAGGTTAGTAACTCTGCAGCAGCACAGTCCTGGTAGTATACTTGCCTCAGACTCTGCTTAGGTACCTAGAGGTCAGACAGGTTGGGGGGGGGGGGGGGAAGTATCTCCTCAGCTCTCTCCTGCACTAGTAGCTGGCCGTCCAGGAAAGGAGACGCGCCGGTAGAGGATTTCCCCTGCCAACAGCTGAGTGCGAGCAGGGAGAAGCACCGGGTAGGGGATTTCCCCTCCTAACAGCTGAGTGTGAGCAGGGAGAAGCACCGGGTAGGGGATTTTCCCTCCTAACAGCTGAGTGTGAGCAGGGAGAAGCACAGGGTAGGGGATTTTCCTTGCTAACAGCTGAGTGCTTGTAGCTTGCCATCAGAGCACAGAGAAGCGCTGGGCTCGGGGTTCCCCTAATAACAGCTGAGTGCTTGTGTGGCAGATCGCCAGACTGTCCGCATAGGCGGCAGACAGCATGTCATGAGTGACGTCAGCGGACTGCCTTCACCACCCGGCGGTTTACTAGGTAGCAGGAAAGGGGAGAGGGGGAGGGAGGAGGCTCCATTCGCCACAGTTTCACTGCCAATTCGCCACAAGTGGCGAATGGCGACAGGGTTGCCCACCCTGGTGATAGACATTAAATTACCCGGAAACAGGGCCTTTTTCCTGTCTAAAAGGCTTCCAAAATAAAGCCTGTCTTTTGCTGATGAGTCCAGCAGGGAGCTGGTTAATTTCAGCTGGAGTTAATCGATCAGTCTCTACCTGGCTTTTCAAGCAGGCTTAAAAGCCTGCTAAACAGACTGCCTAGAATATCTAGAACAGAAGAGTCTGTGCTGCTAGAGAGATCCCAGGACAGAGACTTTCTGTTCCAAGGAAAACCAGTCCCTGGAAACCGCCAGAGGGAACCCCCACAGGAACTGGTCTGACATGGAGAGCACCCTTCCTACAGGTACCTCTCTTTGGACTTGTGTCAAAAGTTTGGTAAAAGGCCGAACCTTCCAGCCCTCAGATAGGGACTGCTGAATTTTAGTCAGTCCCTACAGATGCAGCCAGCTTTATCTCCACCCTGCCCCGCACATGTGCTGGTGAACCACGGACCAAACGTGGAGTGATCACAGCCAAATGCAGAGCAGGTGGAAATTGTCCATTGGGATTAACACAGTGGGGGTCCCTGCTTCTGAATGGGACTCCCGCTGTGTTAATCTTATTGGGCCTCACCAGCCTGGAAGACGTCCCTCTCTCTGCGCATCTTTTACAGGCGATCACGCTGCTTTTATTTTAATTACATACTGTAGTATTGAAGTAGGGGTCTCCGGAACTGAACCGCATTAATTTTAGCCCTGGGGCACCCGTGCTTCCCGAGTTACAGGCCCCAGTATGGGGTGCTGGTATCTCCTGCATGTTTAAATGTGCCTGTCATGTGACGCGGGATAATTAAACTTACACGGCTAACCACTAAGGTAATGAAGATGCTAAACCGAAGTTCCTTTTTTTTGGTGGTAGAGGGGGTTGGTGAAGGTGGTAGTTGCCCCAGGTGGGTGGTTAGGCCTAACAGGTAGGGTTGAGGGGTCAACTCCTTCATTACCTTAGCGGTTATTACAGCTAAGGTAATTATGGGGTTTATCCTTCCCCCTACCCACCCTAGAGGCCTATACACCCTCTTTGGGGCAACTACCCCATTTACCCAACCCCCCCTACCACCCCCCCCCCCCCCCCCCCACACCACAAAGGAATGGGTAAATGCCTTTGCCCATTCAAATTATATAGTAAAATACAAATTAAATGAATAAATGTTTTACTTACTCCTGCCAGGATGAAGGCGTCCTCCTCCTCCTCTTCTTCTTCTTCGCCAACATGGAAGAAAGGGACGATGCCCAACCATTAAAACACCAGTAACCCCTTAATTACTCTAGCGGTTACTACCGCTAAGGTAATTAAGGGGTTACTGGTGTTTTATTGGGGTGGGTGAAGGGTGTACTGTTGTTGCCCTAGGGTGGGTAGTTTGGCCTCCCAGGAGGGTTGCAACCTGGGTTAACCCTTAATTACCTTAGAAGTTGTGACCACTATGGTAATTAAGGGGCTAACCCCTCCCGCTACCCACCCAGGAGGCCTAACCACCCACCCGGGGCAACTACCTCCATCATCACACACATAAATGGGCACAAGTAGCCAAATGGCTAATAGCGCTTTTGCCCATTTGTGTAGCAAAAAATAAATAAATACACAATAAAATTACATTGACCTTGCAAGACTGTACTATAAATAAAAAGTAGGCAATAAACCCATTGATTGCCACTCTGGTTACCTATGCCCTCAACAGGGGTACATATAACCACATTGCAATCAATTGGGCATCCTACTCCCCCATAACACCCCCCACCCACCACCACATACAGTAATGGGCAAAAGCCCTATTATCCAGATCTGGATAATAGCATATTTGCCCATTAAAGATAAAACGTTAGCCAGACAACCAATAGTAAATAAAAAAAAACTTACCCCTGCCAGGATGAAGGCCCCCTTCATCCTCCTCATTCTCCTAGTCCTTTTACGTAGCATGGACAGTAAAATAAAAAAATGAATTTCTGGCCTGTAATCCCTTAATCACCTTAGTGGTTATTAATCACTATGGCAATTAAGGGGTTAAACACACACCCCTACCTCTCAGGTAAGTAGCAGAGGGGTTAACCCCTTATTTACCTTAGCAGTAGTAACAGCTAAGATAATTAAGGGGTTAAGTCTCCGGTGTGTTACCCTCTGCGAACATCTCCTACATATGGTGTCTGAAGTTGGGATGAGAGGTGGCCCTTGAATTTCAAAAGGGGCCCTGGAGACTGTCAGGGAAAATGTTTGTGCTTTTGTTTGCCACCGTTCCTGCAACGGCTTGCGTAACAGGAGTAACGACGGAAGAACCATGAGTAGAGGTGACCAGAATAAAGGAGTACAGATCCAGGCAAAAAAAAAAGCTACACTGCACTGGATAAAGCTACAAATGCCAAAGCCTGAATGGGGGAACTGCTACAGACATTGACCCACACAATGTACTGATTCTGTGACCAATGTCTACCTTATTACAAAGAAAAACACATGGGTTTTTAAAATGACCCTCTCAGAAAAAATAAAATATCTACAGAGACGTCTGCAAGAGCTATGAATTCTGAAAGGGAAATCTTCCCACCTGTATTACTATCATCTGTGTTGTAGCATATACAGAGAATATTGCCACATTAGGCCAAGAAGAATACACCTGAAGGTGCCAGAATGGAGGGCAAAATGTGTTTTGTCTGTAACCCTGCCACACGAATGAGTGTCCTTTCAGGCCTTTTGATGATGAGGATATCTCATTATATGCTTCCAAAAATGAGACGCAGCAATGAAACATCCCTAGGATGTTGGGGGTGCCTGGACCCCAGGCACACGGAAGCATCATGTCCCAACATCCTTGAACATGAACAACGGCAGCAAGGACAGGAGCCACTAAACGCCTAATGTTTGCGCCTGTTACTGGAACTGCAAGAAAAGCATAGTGGGTGCAGTAAAACTGCAGACATTCTGGCAACAAAGGGGACCTCTGTATCCCTGATGCACTAGAATTTTCCAAAGTAAATAGGAAAAGAAAAAAAAGAAAAGAGGTTCTCAGCTTATCATGGATTTTGCAGACAAGTCCGCAGATGACCCTGCGACATCAGAAGAAATGTCTTGCAGCCTAGAGTGAATGGAAGATGTGTCCAGGGAATAGCGGAATCTCGAGAGGGCCCAAGGCAGAGGTTGTGATCCCTGAAGAAGTGTCTGTCTGGTCTTGACAGTGGGAAACCCTCAACAAACAATACCAGGGAAGCGAAGCCGGAATAAGTAAGTGACGATCCCTTGACCAGCCCTGAACATCCGCTGCAAACTGCCAGGCATTACTGATCTCCTCCATGAACAATTAGAAAAGAACCAACAAACTAATGCCAAGCTACAGAGGTCTCTGTTCCCAGCCCTCCTAGAGTATGCAACTTGGGAAATAACATAGCACCGTTTATGTACTGGCTTGGATTCCTGATGACTGAGCTGGAAATGGCAAATGCTACTATTACCGCCGAGGACGAGAAGCAGAACCACTCTCACAAAGTTATTACTGACTGGAAGAAGAAGTATGAGGAACCTCAGGCAGAGCTGAAAGTCTCTCAGAAGAAGGCACTCAGTCTCAGTATAGAGCTTGAACTCTCTCAGAAAGATTCTATCAGTCTCAGCACAGAGCTGGGAATCTCTCAGAAAGAGATTTGTAATCTCAGTGCAGAGCTGGAAATCTCTCAGAGAGAGGTTCACACTCTCAGCATAGAGCTGGATGTCTCTCGCCAGGAGGTCAGCAGTCTCAGCAAAGAACTGGAAATCTCTCAAAAAGAATTTCACAGTCTCGGTGCAGAACTGGGTCTCCCAAAAGGAGATGTACAGTCTCGGTGTGGAGCTGGAAGTCTCTCAAAAAGAGGTTCACAGTCTCAATACAGATCTTGAAGTATCAGAAAGAGCGTGGCGCTCTCAACATAGAACATAGAATAGCTAGAAGTCTGATGCCAGGATATCCGGAGTCTCAACCCAGTGGTGTGTAAATGGAAGGATGACTACGAAAAGATCCTGAGTGTTATAGATTTGATCAAAAAAGAGAACAGACCTGACATTGGAGGTTTCATATATGACTGATTAAGGTAGTGAAGGAAAGGAGAAGCTTCATAAAGAAGAAACAATGAAGGAACAAATCCAACAAGAAAAGATGGAAATATAGTTAGCACTGGAAGAACCAGAGGGCGCCTTTCCGCAGGAAAAGAGCAAATCAATATGTCTTCATTTGGAACTCTCTCAGATCAGAGCCAACTCTGAAAGAAAGAAGAGAAGCATTCTAATATTCCACAAATACTACATAGCTCTTCTCCAAGGAAGATTGGAGAGAGAAGGTATCTGCACAAACACACTACAGCGGTCATCATACAGGTTTCTATAGAAAAAAAACGCTTGTCAGCTTTGTCACCAGAATAAAGCAGCATGCCTTCTCCCGTCAATATGAAGACTGCAACAACAAATAAAGAAGTATGAACATTTGAAGCAATCTGTAATTGTGGTCAGTCAAATGTTAGGATGTATCTGCTGCAAAGATGCGATAGGAAAATGTAAGATGCTGCTTGTGTGATTCAGTCCAGATATACTGTAAGTCCTATAGTACATCACAATCAAGCACATTTTGCATTGCTATAAGCGCATCCGCAATAATGTGCTACAACCGGCTTTCCACAAAATCAAGGAAAGAAGAACTGAATTAGGACTCAAAAGTACAATACCTATCCAGTCATGCTACCGTGCCCACGTGGCCCAAACCAGATTCCTCACAATTAAAACAGTCATTCTAAAGATTCAACTGAAATACAAAGAAAACAAAAGCACAGACGCACATAGTGAAGTATGTAAAATAAATATATATATATTGTTAGGGTAAGATATCTGCGTACATCAGATCAAAAAGTAATCAGCATTTCATGTGCAATGACATGGGTTACCCGACGTCACACAGCCACCGCTGGATCGAAGGATATCCACTTTGCTGCCTTTAGGAAGATCTTTGTCTGGGAGCACATCACCACGGCACTTGGGAAACACCCTCCGCTCGTCTCCAGGGTCCAGTTAAGGAGCCTTTGCAGGTCAGGGCCGTTGAAAACCGCCGCTCCGTCCGGCTTGCCGCCGATGGGACGCCCTCAGAAGTCAGAAATATTGAAACCACCGCCGGGTTGTTCGTCAAGTGTCCCGTATGTAATTCACGACCGGCCGCAAAGTGAGGATGGCCGTAAAGTGAAATTTCGCGTCACTTCAGTATTGCCGAGTTCCACAGATTTTGAAAGACTCCAGGCAAATATCAGCACGCAGATTATGAACAAGATAGTTAGAAGGGCTATAAAATCTATCCAACGCGTTTCGTAGCGTAAGCTACTTCATCAGGGATATTGGATTAATGAATTCAAAGATATAAATACCCTATAACCACATTTGATAGGTCAATCAAGAAAACATAATGAACCAATCAGATTTGGACTAAACAACATCCCACATATGTATGTATAATCAGGTCATTAGTAACCTCTATGCTTATCAGGTTTAACCCCATCAGGTGTGGTCAGGATACCATTACAAAAAACACTTTTATTTAACAAATAACACATAAGTAGAAAAACAATATATATATAAAAACTGCCAATATGGTCAATAAAAATATACATGGCTCTGAAATAAAACAGACAATCAGTTAGTACCTTTTCAAGGAGAATAAAGCAAATATTTAGGATATAGCAACTATCTAGAATGAACAAGTTCCAGATCTTACACAGTAATTTAGCAAGACAAAACACAGAAAATTAATCTTTAAGACACGTTCTTTAATACAGACACCATAGGTCTATATTTTCATTTAAACCATTAATACCTAAAGTTTCGAGTTTTTGTATCCAGTATGTTTCTTGAACCGAAACATCCTTTAATCTATCACCTCCTCGTCTACTCCGAGGTATATGTTTAATCCCTTTAAAGGTTAGGGTTGAGGGATCTTTATTATGATGGGTAGAATAATGGCGACTTACGCTGTGAGTCTGTAGTGCATTTGTAATATTTCTCACATGTCCTTGGATGCGGAGTTTAAGACTGCGCTTCGTGCGGCCTACATATTGCAAGCCGCACGGACACTCTAATAAATACACTACAAAGCTAGTGTTACAGTTTATAAAATCTGTAATATTATACAGTTTTTGGTTCTTACATGACTTGAATGTTTTTCTTTCAGGATGAAGGAATCTACAAATACAACACCTTCCGCACGGGAAATTCCCTACTACATTACTACCAAGCCAGGATTGTCCAGATTTGGGATCCAGACGTTTCCCAATGTCGCTTGGAGCTAACGCATCCTTCAAGCTACGTGCCTTCCTATAAATAAACCTGGGGGATGCACTAATATGACCACTCAAAATTGGATCAGTCGATATAATTCCCCAGTGTTTTTTAATGACCCCCTCTATCTGTCTGTACATTGAATTATAGTTAGTAATAAAAGGAACTACTATTTTATCACCAGTTACATCAGTTTTGGTCTTCTTGGGTATCAACATTTTACTGCGATCCATTTTCCTAACTTTCTCTAATTCTAACATAAGTTTTTTATAATCATATCCCCGTTCCATAAATCTCAAAAAGAGAAATTGTGCTTGTTTCTCGAAATCGGCTTCATTACTGCAATTCCTCTTAACTCTCATAAATTGGCCTCCAGGTATATTACTTATCCAAGATTTCTTATGGTTACTGGAGGCCAATAGGAGGTTATTCGTATCGACCTTCTTAAAGAAAGTGGATGTAGTAACACCCATTTCTTCTGACGCTGTTAAGTTCAGATCCAAATAGCTGACATTCTCTGTGTGTGTGACATGGGTAAAGACCAAATTATGGTCATTGATATTAATATGTTGTATAAAACGATCCACAGACTCCCCATCTCCCTCACATACACAGAGAATGTCATCTATGTAGCGACGC
This sequence comes from Ascaphus truei, assembly GCA_036426205.1. NCBI lineage: Eukaryota > Metazoa > Chordata > Amphibia > Anura > Ascaphidae > Ascaphus > Ascaphus truei. Next base: position 16,998 of record WSYH01004496.1, on the reverse strand, counting down.
CATACCACTATATGATGTTGAAATGGGTTATTATGCCAAATAAATAATTCTTCCCAGTTCCCCATATACAGGTTTGCGAAGCTGGGGGCAAAACGTGTGCCCATTGCAGTTCCGCAAACCTGCAAGAAGAACTGGGAAAGGAATAGAAAATAATTATGGGTTAGCACATACTCAATAGCTTTAAGAATAAACCATCTATTCAGATCTGTAAGTTTTAAATCTTTTTTCAGGTAATCATCAACAGCCGCAATTCCCTTAGTATGAGGAATACTTGTGTACAGGGCTTGTACATCGCACATAAGCCACCTGTATGATTTTTTCCATTCAAATTTTGCAAATAGATTTATTACCGCAGGGGAATCTTTTAGATAAGAAGGAAGCTCCCCTACAATATTCTGCAAAAAGTAATCAACATACTGGGAAAGGTTTGCGGTCAGTGATGATATACCCGAAACTATAGGTCGTCCCGGTGGGTTTACCAGGGATTTGTGCAGTTTTGGAAGGTGGTAAAAAAACGGTATTTTCGGCGAGTTATTATATAGGAAACCATGTTCCTTTGCTGTGATCACGGTTAGGGATAATGCTTCATCTAGGAGACCCTTAAGTGATGTTAGAAACAAGGTAGTGGGATCTGATGCCAATTTCTTATAAAAGACAGGGTCACAAAGGAGTCGGTGTGCCTCTTGTTCATACAGTAGACAGAGCGATCTTGTAAAACAACACCTCCTCCTTTGTCAGCCTGTCTAATAATAAGTTGGTGGTTATCCTGCAAGAATCTAAATGCAAGACTTTCTGCTTTAGTTAGGTTATGTCTGATGTACCTGCTCTCCCACTATCATTAATACCATTAAGATCATTATATACCATGTCAAAAAATGTATCCACATGGTTACCCTTCGATTGATATGGATAAAAGGTTGACTGAGCCCTGAAGGGGGTATGAATACAAAGTTGTTCTTCATGTACTGGTTCTAAACTGGGGATTATTTCTAGATTAACATTAGATTCCTCCTCTGATTTAAGAAAATGTCTTTTGAGTGTAATATTTCTTATGAATTTGTGTAAGTCTTTAAAAAGTTGAAAAGAGTTTGCTCCGCATGACTTAGAGAAAGAGAGCCCTTTACTTAAAACCCTTTTCTGGTCATCCGTGAGAAAAACCGAAGAGAGATTAAAAATACCTCTATCAATCGGGATTTGTTGACTCTTTAATATTCTTTTCGTTTGGATCCCGGATCCTCCTCTTTTCCCTCTTCGGGTAACGGTCTTTTTAACTTTGTCCCAGAGGTCACCTGTTTGTGGTTCTCTGTTGTCTTTATCTCTTTCTCTGGGGAACCGTGCCTGTTTCATGTCTAAAAAAAGGGATGGAGAAGAGGGAGAGGGAGCAGGACGGATCTCACGTAGATGGTCTGGAACCCTAGCAGGAGGCCAATAAGGCTCATTTTGCTAATGGTAATTTATTTGTCTCTTTCTATTATAATTGTAATTTTCATCATAATTTCTCCCTTTGTAATTAGGGTTTCTAGGGCGTCCCTCCCTTTTAGGGTACGACCTATCCCTCCTTGGATAATCCCTTCTATCCATATGATGATATCCACCTGGGTTTCTGCCTCTATCTCTTGATTGTTCATTTGTTCTGTAAACATTTTGGTGTTCTATATTTTCAATGATGCGACCACTAGTATCCACCTTAGGTTCATTCGTAGTCTTAGTACCTGCTCCCTTTCCCTTACTGTCGTCCTTAGCCCAAGTTCTTTGTTTATTTGTGTCACAGTCATTTTTGTCTCTGAAAAATTTAGTGTGTTTTGTCTTGACGGTCTCATCATCATGTTGCTCTAAGTTGGCGCACACTTCGTGCTCCATCTCAGAGCAATCTATACTTATAATTAAAGGCTCCATAATTTTAATTTGCTCTTCAATTAGGGCTCCCAACTCTTTGAGTGATTTGCTCCTTTCGAAAATGATGAGTCGTACTAGATCATTGGAACATTCATCCAAAATACGTATCCACTCCTTCATAAAGTGTTCATTATCCCTACCAAAGGTAGGGTTCTTTAAAATACGAAGCCCTCTTGGCAATCTCCCACAATCTAGGTACCTTTGCATGGTACGTCTTTCAAACCATTGTTTGCTTTCAGTTATTAACATTTTTTCTAGATTTTTAAAATGTTCTTTCATAGATGCTTGATCATTAAGTGGCTCATCGGTCACTTTGGGCTCCTCTGCAAAGAGAAGATCAAAGGCCTCCTCACGTTTGGCTCTACATGCGGTTAGGCTCCACACCATACTGAAAAAGTATCTACGCAGATAATAAAATATTAAACAGTGAGAAAATGTGCAGCACTAATACAGTGAAAGAACAGAATGCAAACGAAGACAAGTGCGCAACTATATGCCTCTAATGTAAAAATATTTTGTTAACCCATTAACCACCTATGTGATACAAAAATTGAAAAAACAACCTCTAAGTTGAAGATAGGCGTCTGCAGCTAAATTGATAGGGATGAGAATACCCCTAGAACAACTGAAATACAAAGAAAACAAAAGCGCAGACGCACATAGTGAAGTATGTAAAATAAATATATATATATATATATATTGTTAGGGTAAGATATCTGCGTACATCAGATCAAACAAGTGTAATCGCATTTATGTGCAATGACCTGGGATTTAACCGAAGTTAAACACAGAACCGACTGGATCGAAGGATATCCACTTTGCTGCCTTTAGGAAGATTTTTGTCTGGGAGCACACCGCCACGGCACTTGGGGAACACCCTCCGCTCGTCTCCAGGGTCCAGTTAAGGAGCCTTTGCAGGTCAGGGCCGTTGAAAACCGCCGCTCCGTCCGGCTTGCCGCCGATGGGACGCCCTCAGGAGTCAGAACTATTGAAATTCACGACCGGCCGCAAAGTGAAATTTCGCGTCACTTCGGTATTGACGAGTTCCACAGATTTTTACAGACTCCAGGCAAATATCAGCACGCAGATTATGAACAAGATAGTTAGAAGGGCTATAAAATCTATCCAACTCGTTTCGTAGCCCTGAAGATACAACAGTAGCTGTCCACTCGTCTTTGAAAGGAAAAAAAGGCCCAGAACTATAAGTCTACTGATTACCAAACAAAGATACCACGGTGGTCAATGAGAGTTGTTAAAAACTCCGCCAAGGTTGAACCGCCCAAGATCAATGATGCTGAGCCAGACACTGGTGGTTACCCTAGTGAAGGGGAAGAAAAGTTTGCACTACGCATGAAAAAGCTTGTTACCAAGCGAATAAATCAAGACTGGGTAAAATGGTAAAAGGAGCTTGAGTGAGGAGTCATCCTCAGAGGTGAGAAAGCTAATAAAATCATGGAAAGACCGTGCTTGGAAAAAGTCCTGCACGAGCGACTAAAGCACACTGAATTCAAGCACATACAGGGAGAGAGACACTAGCCACAAGAACTTTGTAACTGGTGTTCTGTTTATCCACAGCCACATGTCGTGACCACGAACAGACCGAGAGGAAGTAACCCTCTCTCATTTATTTCCTGAGTATTAGATAAGGGCTGAAGGCAAAAGCCAAGGTTACTGGTAAGAGTGAAGATCACCTCTGGAGGTTTCCCTGAAGAAGCAATTCACGTGGTCAAACGTGTAGGAGGAGAAGCCTACTGAGGGTCTCCAAGCATTGAGCATTTCAGTCACCACTGCTCCTGAGCCCTGCCAGCTCACTTCAGAACTGAATTTGCTAGCCTATGGAATCCTTCCACTGCACACGGACCAGCATTATATCCGGTGTCTGACATCACGTCCGGAGTCCGACGTCACTTCCGGGTTTCACGGAGGAGAAGGGGAAGAGCCAGCCACAGCAGCCAAAGCAGTACAGGCTAGGACATGGAGTAAACTGAGGTTCACTCCCAGGAGACAACTACGCCGGTACAGCAGCTTAGCAGGGCGGAGAAGATTGTATTGTATTGTATGTCTTTATTTATATAGCGCCAAAAGTGTACTGAGCGCTTCAAAAAGAATACAGTACAGGGAATTATAATTATACAATTGGTATAATTATACAATTATAAGATTGGTGCCCCCCTCCTCCTCCACCCTTGATGGGGAAGATCCAGTGACTGAGTGTGACGAGGACGGTCCATCAAAACACCATATAAGGCACGTCTGCTGTAGCCCCAATACTCAGGCAAAGTCTCTGTTTTTATTTTCTTATATACATGTTTTTCATTGCATTCTTGTTTATTTGTGTATATATCACACATGCCATTTTTCTTGTATGAAGACATTTTCAGTTATTGCTTTTTTGCGCCTATCTTTTTTCTCTTTGAGACATTGGTACATGACTGCACAGCGTTTCATAAACACTGTAAAAGTATGTTCATATCTGGGAAGAAGAATGGATGGTCATATGGGTTTTTTTACCGTCTTCTGCCTCCAAAACTGGGCCATAAACTCAGAAACCAGGTTTATCAAGGAAATAATTCCATTAATAATGAAAATCCTATTGGTCTCGTTTCCAATCTAGTGCAGTATCTTTGCACCAGCGTTGCTTAGTTTGCAGCTAAAATACTTTAAATTACCCCCCATAGTGTTGTGATCACAGATTATGCTAGTAGGGAGCCAGTGCTGATTAACTGCATGGGGTAGTTTTGTTTTCTCACTGTGCTAGGTTTGATCTCAGGATGTGCTCCTTCTGCATGATTTACTGGGTTAGCTCTCCATCTTGTGGTGTGTTTTAAAGTTGCAGGCTCGCATACTATAGCATAAAAAGTTACATTTGTTATATAATGGATATTAAAACAGCAACTTCTTCGAATCTACTTTAAAATGCGGTAGACTGCAGATTAAGCAAAACTAATTACACATACATATTTTTCTCTATACTAATAAGTCCCACAAAACAGTATGGTTCCTGATAATATCTACAGGTCATAAACATCCCTAGTTTTCGTATTATATTTATTCATTTGTATGAACTGATCCACACAAGCCATAGGAAAGAGGATAAAATGCATCTGATAAATAATTGTCTGTGTCGTGAGTATGTAAGTACAGTATTTAAATTGTCAGCTGCACCAATTAGCTGGAGGTTTTGAGGTTTAACCAACAGAAACAGGACACAGGAAGCTATGAAAACAGAAAAGGAGATTATCTTTCTATTAACTTTCCATAAAAGGATAGTGGGAATGTGTGTAGGAATGAAAATGTGGGATTTTGCTAAACATTAAATAAATTATATTAAAATCCCATGTAAAGATAACCAAATGAATGTTAAAATATGGTAAATATATTAGTGCAAAAAAATCTACTTCCCTGACCGGGAATCGAACCCGGGCCGCGGCGGTGAGAGCGCCGAATCCTAACCACTAGACTACCAGGGATACTGTACATGTGCTAGCCAACTTGCTCTCTGGAACCTGCAACAGAAAAGTCTGTCTGATGTCTAAATTACTGTGGAATTTAAATCCAAAGAACTAAATATAAACAGTCACAATGTTGCTGATTACATATGAAACCGTTACCAGGATTCCTCTGCTTCAGTTCTTTTGCTGATGTAAATTGCTGGGAGCAGCAGCAGCTTCTGCAGCAGGAGCCTTCCTGGTCTGAAGTTCTACAGCTCATCTTCCCCACAGCGCCCTCAGCAGACCAAGCATGTGAAACTATGAAGTGGTACAATGAGAATGTCTGTCTGTCTGTATTTATATAGCGCCGTTAATGTACATAGCGCTTCACAGTAGTAATATGCGTGACAATCATATAAATAACACATAATGGGAAGAAGTGCTTCAGACATAAAAGTAACATTTAGGAAAAGGAGTCCCTGCTCCGAAGAGCTTACAATCTAATTGGTAGGTGTAGGTAGGAAGAATGTACAAAGATAGTAGGGTGTTCTGGGAAGTGTGTCTGCAAAGGGTCAATGTTTATGTATGAGGTGTATAGTATCAGCCACGGAGCTGCTATACTCATATGCTTTGTTAAAGAGGTGTATTTTAAGGTGGTTCTTAAAGATAGATTTTTATTTATTTATAAAATGTTTTCCTAGGAAGTAATACATTGAGAGTTACCTCTCGTTTTCAAGTATGTCCTGGGCATAGAGTTAAGATGACAAATAATACATGGTTACAAATACGTAGTTACATAAGTGAACAGGGTATACATTATATACATTGCATGCACAGTTAGAGATAATATATATTATAGGCGTATGTAACAGTTACAGTCCAGATTAAAATGGGAGACAGCTTTAGTTTTGAAAGAACTTAGACTGGTGGTGGCTGTGAGAGTCTACGGTAGATTGTTCCAGTTTTGGGGTGCACGGTAAGAAAAGGAGGAGCGGCCGGATACTTTGCTGGAACTTGGGACCATGAACAGTCTTTTGGAGTCAGATCTCAGGTGATAAGTGCTGCATGTGGTAGGGGTGAGGAGCTTGTTCAGATACATGGGTAGCTTGCCCAGAAAGTATTTGAAGGCAAGAAAGGAAAGATGAACTTTGTGCCTAGACTCAAGTGATGACCAATCTAGTTCTTTGAGCATTTGGCAATGATGTGTGTTGTAGTTGCATTGGAGAACAAAACAGCATATTGAATTGTAGAGGGTATCAAGTTTGCTACGGTGGGTTTGGGATGCCGAGCCGTATACTATGTCCCCATAGTTGATAATTGGCAATAGCACCTGCTGTGTGATACGCTATCTGACCAGCAAGCTTAGGGAGGATTTGTTCCTGTAAAGTACACCTAGTTTGGCATAAGTTTTGGATGTCAGGGTATCAATGTGCATCCAAAATGTTAAATGGGAGTCAAATCATATGCCCAAGTATTTAAAACTAGTAACAGGAGTTAGGGTGGTATTAGCGTTGGTTCTGATCTGGAGCTCAGTCATTGGAAGCTTTAAAAATGTAGCCTATGTCCCAAATAACATTGTTACAGTCTTATCAGTGTTTAAAAACAGTTTGTTTTGGGAAATCCAATTTTCAAGCCTCAAAAAGTCAGATCGAAGTATGTGTTCAAGGTCGGAGAGGCTAGGGCTGTGTGCATAAAAGATTGTCATCTGCATACATGTGGATTGAAGCTCCCATACAAGCTGTGGGAAGATCATTGATGAACACTGAGAAGTGTAGGGCCCCCAGAGCAGAGCCTTATGGGACACCACAGGTGATATCCAAGGAGTTGGAGTTAGAGATCGATACATGTTGGGATCTACCTGATAGGTAAGAATGGAACCAGTTTAAAGCATGCTTCCCTATTCCAGAGCACTGGAGTTTGATAAGCAAGATAACATCATCAATAATGTCAAAAGTCTTTGCAAAATCTAGGAATATTGCACCAGTGAGTTGTCCAAGTTCCATTCCACACTGGATTTCATAGCAAACTTTTAGCAGGGTAGTTACGGTGGAGTGTTTGGGGCGAAAGCCAGATTGGAATTGGCTAGGGAAATTTGTCTTGGTATAGTAATTGCTTAATTGGGAGTGGACACATTTTTCCATGACTTTGGATAGAATTGGGAGAAGTGAGATTGGCCTGTAGTTTGAGACAGTGTTTTTGTCCCCATTTTTGAAGATTTGGACAACTCTGGCAGTTTTCCAGGTCTTAGGGATATTGCCTGCAGACAGAATAGAGTTGACTATGGAAGCAATTGGTTTGATAATGGCTGGGGCACCAAGTCTTAGGAACTTAGATTGTAGTGTCAGGTCCACATTGGCTGCTTAGTTTTAATTTGAGGAACGCTTGTATGATCTCCTCTTCGGATACTGGGACAAATTGAACATTGTGAGCTGTTGGGAGAGGGTGGGGCTAAAGGGGTACTCTCAAAATGAGGTGCATGTTTGTTGTTTGGGTTGCGTTTCGCGAATAAGTTAGTAGCACACCCCACAAAGTAATCATTGAATGCATTTGCAATGTCAGTGGGATTTGTCAGAGTAATATCCTCCTTAGTGATGTTACTTAGTTGTTGATGACTAGAAGGCTGGAAAATATTGTTCATAACTTTCCAAAAATTAGCTGGGTTTGATGTATTCTGGTGAAGATTGTCAGAGTAATATTGTGCTTTTGCTAGTCTTGTTTGCCTTGTGCACATATTCCACAGGCATCTGTAGTTATTAAGATCTTTGGTAGTGCCAGTTACTTTGCAGATTTTCTATAAGGCATCCCTGAAATGGTAGAGTTCTATAAGGTCAGTTGTAACCCACAGAAGGTGGCCCCCCGTACTCTTATTCTGCGTAGTGGAGCATGGGTATCACAGAGTTTTAAGAAGTCAGATTGGAAATAGTCAAGCGCAGAATCAGGGTCGGGAATTACGGAATTACAGCGATTCCGTATGAAGGGCAGTTGGTAAGGTCAGCCAGAAACTGTTGTGGGTTAAAGTTTATAAATGTTCTAGTGAGGAGAACTTTAGGGCTTGATTGGGGTGGTTTAATTTTCCTTACACAGTACTCTATTGCAAGGTCACTGAAAATGTCAGGAAGAATGCCAGAGGATTGGATTCTGATGGGATTTGAGGAGAGAATCCAAGGAATGGTTGTGGGATTTCAGGTTTTGTCCATGTGGGTTGGGAAATTAGTTGCGTTAGGTTAAGTGACTTGAGTTGTACCTGGAATTTGTGGTTTTTAGGGTCGAGCCAATTGTAGTTGAAATCCCAAAGAACTAGCAGCTCACTCTTCTCATTCAAAGAGGAAATGGAGCCAAGAAACTGGGTTATATCAGTCAGGGAATGTAGAGGGGCATTAGGGTGGCAGTAGATGCCAGCAACCAAGACGGGCTTAGAAAAGGGGAGGCAGATTTTGCCAACTAGGATTTCAAAAGAGGCTAGGCTTGGAGGGCAATTTAACAGTGTCAATTGTAAGTTGTCTGCAAAATAAAATAACACCCTTCCTCCTCTCTTTGACCTATCTTTCCTAGAAATGGGGTATACCTGATATTTGCATCGAGGGCTTTAGGGCTTAGCCATGTTTCTGTGAGAACAATGGCTTTGGGTTTATGCATAAGGCACCATGCCCTTAGTTCATCCAGTTTGGGCAGCAGGCTCTGGATATTTATATATGGGCGACAGATAGACCTCTATGGAATTTGAAGAGGGTATTCTCAGGGGTATGGGGCAGAGTTGAAAAAGGAGGGCCTGGGTTAAGTTCAATATCACCTGCTAAAGAGAGTAATAGTATGAGTAGAAATTTGAGTAGTTGTTTTGCAAGTTGTAAATTTGTGATGTTTGCCATTTGTGAGCGGTGGTTGGTTTGCTGGTTTTCCGAGTTCTCCACCAACATTCAGTAGATAGTGCAAGGCTTTTGAATAATCCAAGGTGTATGGTGATGTTGGGTGTGGGCCAGGAGGGAGGAGTTTGTAGTGGATAAATAGAGTAACATTTCCATGAGGCCACAAGAAAGAACAAAGTTGAGATACAGATGCAGCGGCGGTTATTCGAACATTTCAAGCGTTGTATACTTCAAAATATTCATGTCATGGCGCGTGATTTCTTCCAACCTTACCGCCTTAAGACACGAGTGCAGAAAATGGCATTTTAGTGTTCTGGTTTTTAAACACTGAAATTGACACAGTAGCACAGTACTGTACACATTACAATTCATTAATTTCTGCACCGGATACGAAACAGAATACATGAAATTCAAACAAAGAAACCGCGATAAACACGTGTGCGTGGTGTGATTGGCCGCGTGAATGACGCGTGGAATACAGAAGATCCCACGAAAACAGCTCTGTGAAATGTTCAAATAACGGCCGCTACATCTGCACATAGCAGGTTCATTATCACAGAGGTAGGTAATGTTGCATGAAGCTGTTGTGAGCCAAGTGAGTGTCTTCAGACTAAACAGCAGGGGTGTGCCTTTTCCTTGTCAAAATATTTTGCTGCATTTCAATGCTAGGGCGGATTCAGGCATAGGTGTTACGATTGTGCTCACCACAAACCGGGACCGGACCGCGGGGCTGAGGTGGAGTTATATAATCACCGACCTTAGTCCGCGCAGACTGATCCGGAGTGCGCAGTTCATAGTCGTACGTAGCAGGGTCAGGATTGGAGAAGGCAGCATCGTCGTTATTCAAGCAGGAGTTCGGCAAAAGGTAGTCAGGAGTTCCCCGCTTCAGCTTAGGAGCGTGAGCGCAGGAGTGGCCTCTTCGTGAGGAGCGGCCTCGGCCCATGACGCCCATGACAGCAGGAGGAGACAGCAGGCTGGCCGAAGTACACCGCAGGGCAGCTTCGGGAAACCAACGCTTCAGCACAGAAGTCAGGAACGGGCCCCCGCATGGGACTAGCAGGCGGCCACAGGAAACAACGCTTCAGCAGAGAACTCAGGAACGGGCCCCCGCATGGAACTAGCAGGCGGCCTCAGGAACTAGGAACTAGGGATAATAACTAGAGAAGTTAGTACACCAGGATACAAGCCAGAGCGGCTTGTGGCAGAGACTGTAACATCCAGGGTAGGAATTATGCTCGGCACTGTTTCAGTGCCAACGCCCAGGGTATAAAGGGCGGAGATCCAATCACAGGAGGAGGGTGTGTGAGCATTCCTCCAATGATAGGGCACAGAGCAGAAGCTGCAATGAGAGACAGCACATGTGCCATTGATTGCCAGAGGAAGCTTGCAACTGCAGATGTCTGCAAGGCTATAGTAAAAGCCAGGAGTGGATTCCTTACAGTACCCCCCCCCCTTTAGGTGAGACCTCCGGACGAACAAGGTCCATCACAGATTTGGGGGACATGGAGTTGTTTCTAAACCTCCTTAGGCGAGAGGTGGTGTTGAAAGCCCACGGTTTGTTGGGATTCCTTACAGTGCTCCCACCACTGGGTGAGAAGCCTGGGTGGGCAGGACCATTCATAGGTCTGGGAGACATTGAGTTGTTCCTGAAGTGTCTCAGGCGAGATTTAGGTCCAAAATCCAGGTGTACATTGGCGAGTGCCGCAAAGAACAGTGGTGGCACTGCGGTTTTTGGTACACGGGCAATGGGACCAGGGAACTCCGGAAAGCTTTGGCCTCTTGTAATCACAATTGGTTTGTAATTTCATGGTATATATTCACGTGTAATTCACACTTTAATTAGGTTTAGCGCTTGAGTTAGGGTATTCACTTTATATTATACCACAGGATAACAGTCTGCAGCAAAAAAGGAGGAAAAAAAACTCCTCCTGTTTTTCTTCACAAATCTTGGGAACTGAGTCCATTTACCACTCAAACATCTGAAAGGAAGGACTCCACTCTCATCACTTATATCCTTTATTTTGATGGACATTGCTTTTTATAGTAATATTTACAATTATATTGTACACTTTGCGCCAGGTTATTTTCTATATTTGTATATTCACCAAATGAGTATGATGTCATCCAGGCTGACACTATTAAAGCGACGCTGGAGGACTCCTGCCCTTGACAAAGCTGTTGCGAAACGTACGTCAGGCGTCACATCCGCTAGCGAGTCTTCCTGTCATAGTTATGCTGATGACGAAACACATCTACAATCCTATGGAGACCCAGTGATTTGCTGTTCCCAGGTGGAGACCCTCTCAGCAGTATACATTAGCGGCCTCCATGGCCATTTACTATTGATATACTGTACTTCTCTACTACAATTGGTTCGGGACTTCAGTACAGTAATTTAGTACATTTGGGACGTTATACATTCGTCAATATTTTTTTTTTTCTGTATTCCACCTGTGATCCTGCGGGGACTCAACAGGTTCTCTATACCCAGTTTCAACCTCTCATGAGCCCTATGCACTAGCAATGATATCTTTACAGGATTAGATTACTTATGTTACTCTGATTTGTGCTGTGTTTAGGATTAGTCAGTGTACTATTTATTTTGTGTTCCGTGGTCTGGTTATTGTTTTCCCCGGGAACTTTTATGTGGTGTCGGTTGGAAACTTTGTTTCCTGTCATTGATATTAGGTTTCATAAGCACTTTAGTATTTATTCACTCTATATGCAATTATCCATTCGATGATATATTCTTGCCTCGTGATTTGTTTTTACTTGTGTTTTACATCTATTCCTCTGTTTTTTTGTATTATGTAATGCATGAATTTGAGTTATTTTGAATTGGACTTGTCTAAGGTTGCCTGCATATTGAAGATGTATTTTTGATTCGTTCAAGGAATCTGTTTGCCTTAATATAAATTAAACTGAATATTAGTAACAAATATACATTGATATAAGAAAGAATACTACCACTGCTAATAATATTCATATTGTCCTCTTTTAATCTAGTTGGAAATCATTTTCTTACCTGTTTACTTACATTTACTGGACCAGAAAGAGGAAGTGAAATTTGGTAGTGCAAGAACAGGGCTGGTTGCATTTTTATCATGTACATGGCAGGAAATCAGTTGCGCAATAACCAAATGTGTCATGTAGACAATATCTGTTTCCTGGTAAGATGTTGTATATTTTTTATTTCAGTGGAGTATCTAATGTAATCATACTGTACTTCTCTCATTAAGGTCACCAGCTCACATCCCATGTTTACTCTAATCAGCCCCTAGTAGGGAGAGCTGCATCTTGGAGACTATCTTGATTCATTACCGGCAGTCTACCATGGTACTGTGTCTCCTGCTCCTGTCCCGGCAGAATTCCATCCCACAAATTCACACGACCAGCGCCAGGCAGGAGCGTTTAGAAGAAAACAAAACTTTCCTCGACTATTATTCTAGCTGTTAAAAATGAACGTAATTTCCTGCTTTACCTATTGAGCAAACACTATATATATAAAATGCAGATCCCCACTAGGATCTAGGACAGAGACACAGAGTAGAACTCTACTCACAAGTTCACAATGCAATTCATCATTTATTTTAACAGCCAAGAACAGAGGAGAAACAACATTTAAGGTCCCATATGGATCTTTCATCAGGTCTGCTGTGTTGGCTGCACAAGTAGGATTCTCCTCGCCTGAAACTGTTTCCCCCTATTTTGGAACCAAGCTTCTAAAGCTTCACAATAACTTTTAAGGGATTTGATCCTAGACAGGACCTGGTATGGTCAAATCTTTAAAGAGTCTATGTCCGATGAGATCATTTGCGAAACGGCACACGTAAACCCATATGTTTCAAATGGCCTACCCTGTGCACCTCAATAATGTGTTGTTATCCACTCTGAGACTTAAATCCCGGCATTGTGTGTTGTATGTATTTATACTAATTTCCTGCAACGTTAGATTCACATTTTGACATTTGCAAATTATAAACCAATGACATTTGTGGACGTCTTCAAAGTACCTTGTACATAACTTAGGCCTCATCCATAGTGAATGCGTTCGTGTGTGCGACTGCTCGTGCGGCGTCACGCTCGTATGCAGCAGGAAAGATTTCTGTCCTGCAAGCACAGGCGACGGGGGGGGCATGTTGAGAGGGGGGCGCAGCCGTGACATCACATAGCTGGTTCGTCATCATTGGGCGACCCGCTCACGTGACCCAGCCGTCACGCGGCAAATTCACACAAGGTTGTCGCGCGAAGAACCGGTCGCCCCGTCGCTCTTGTGCGATGGGCGGCCTAATTGCCGGCCTAGTTTTTGTTTTCGGCGCTCGCGCGTCTCCTGCACTATGAACGCAGCCTTACATATGCATCTCGCTTATTAAGAAATCCTGCAATATTGTCATTGCTGTAACTAAGTGAATTATATGAAATGATGGAAAATGTTGCTGTACTATACACGATGCATTTCTATATTTCTACTCTTCCACTATGGAATAAAATAGCATCCTTCGGGCAACAACAGATGGCATCTTCTGCAGTAATGAAACCCTTTTCTAAACCATGAATATAATATTTGATTTCCAGTAATCTGCTTCTCAATTCATTTTGAATTTGATGGCACTACCTCAGATACATTTTGCCAAGACTTATTTGTGTCTCTACACTGCAGATGAACAGATTGATGTTGTCAAGAGTGATGGATTTGGTCTCCTGTCCAGCACTGCAGTAATATGTCCTCACATGTCCGCATGGAATCACATGCTCAGTCACCACTTGGAACTCATTATAGGTCACCTAGGAAGGTAAAATATCACGAGTAGAAGATCTGTAGTTTGAAGCAGGGAAGCCTGGTTCAATTCACAGTGTCAGCTCCTTGTGACCTTGGCCAAGTCACTTTATCTCCCTGTGACTTGGGCACCAAAAACATAGATTGTCAGCTCATCTGGGCAGGGGCCGTGTCTGAAAAAATTCCTATGTGTGGTGCATTATACTGTAATTGTGAAGCACTTTGAGTCTAATTGGGAGAAAAGCGCTATATGAAATAGTTAATAATAATAATATTATTATTATTGTTATTGTCCTGCTTGCAGACCTCCAAAATGAATACACCCAGCATGCATTAGAAACGACACTAGTAGATCCATAGTCACAATGCATTTGTCTTGCACAGGTGAAGAAAATTATTGGACTACTGTTACTTACCAAAGTTTCCAACTATGATAACCCCTGTGCAGCTAGAAATGTGCTGCAGGCATTTCTGTCTGCAAATACCCTAAGGCCTTTACTGGGGCAGCTCCAGTTAAGACCATGGGATCTAAGGGTGGGGATATATTTAAATGTGTAAATGCAGGTGATTGCTGCCTTTAAAAAAGTACCTATTTGTAAGTTATTTCATACAACTTTGAATATGAAATTGTTGGTAGAACTTCAATCCAGATAAATTGTCATTCCCTGCTTGGTATTCTTTGCCAGTAATTATAATTAGCCAAAGAGTAAAAAGAGGAGGCCAATACATATCTGTTAGATAAAGAATTTCACAGGACTTATTTAAAATAAAAACCTATTTATTTTTGACAATGACACCATTATGTGAAATTTTAATTCAACAGTGATCAAATCTGTCAGAGGAAGTAAAAAAATAAATATTAATTCAGTCTGTGTTGAATGTACAATTAAGCGCTCCTGCTGTCATCAGTTTCACCAGACCCACCAAACAAAAATCTTCAATACTAGAATTCGTATTATTTGTAATTGTTCCTCTGAATTCTCTGGCAAAGAGTTGGTTTTATATCCGGTTTAACATAAATCTATTTAAATTGGCAGTCCCCAACCTCACCCCCTATCCCCCCCCCCCCCCACAGGGGGGAATAGATAAAAAAAATAGATATAAAACACAAGTAAAAGCAATCACAATCCAGAGCGGGGCAAGAATATATAATCAAATGGATTATTGCATATAGAGTCAATAAATACTCAAGTGCTGATGAAACCTAATATCAATGATAGTAGGAAACAAAGTTTCCAACCCAGCACCACAAAAGTACCCTGGTACAGCAATAATCAGACCACTGAACAAAAAATAAATGATACACTGACTAATCCTAAACACAGCATAAATCAGAGCATAGAACATAAGTAATCTAATCCTGTAAAGATATAATTGCTAGTGCATATGGCTCAAGAGAGGTTGAAACTGGGTGTAGAGAACCTGCTGAGTCCCCGCAGGATCACAGATGTTCTATTTTGGAGCATTCATGCAATATCACAAATGCCCAGAGTGACGAGACTAGAGGCAAGATGCTGACAGGGCTGCCAGACATTTTTTGCAGTTTCATGGTGGATCTAGAGTGGGTTTTACAAGTCTCTCTAGGAATTAGAGGCTGTGGCCTAGAACGAATGCTATTAATCCGGTAAAGCAACTGTTAAACCAAAAGGGCTTAATGAAAAATTACAGCTCACAGGTTTTTTTTATGAACTTTAACTGTATCTAATATATATTGATGTTCTATTTTGGGGTGTTATATCAAATATGCTAACCCTATTAATATATCTAGATAATAATATCTGGTTAGTTATGATAGTATGATTAGTGTAATGTAAATGGATTATAGCTATTCTCTGATGTATACCTATGATTTTTTATATCCCCTGAGGAAGTGACGCCCCCCGTCACGAAACGTGTAGGGAGGAGCCTAAGGAGACGCCGGCCTGTTTTCACATTCAGCTACCTGTGTGGAAGCGGAAGCGGTGACATCACCACGCTGACACCGGAGCATCGTGAGATACACGCGGCTACCGGCAAGGAATGCCAGGGACTGGTGTTTGCTGCTGGACAGCCGGGTCGGGCGCTCCTATTGATTTTAAAACTCACTGTGTCTGTGAGTATATGTTTGTTTGTGCATTGGAGGTATTAAAAGGTTTTTAGGTATTGCGCAATCCTCTGCCCCCTTTTTTATCCCTGGTTGGAGTTGCATATACAGGAATACGCGAGTGGACACAGATGACAACACCTGGAGAAAAAGATCTTATCTGAGCCTATCCGAAGACGGCGCACCTCGTGGGCTTCGTGCTGTGCCTGAAAACGCTGGGACTTGGAAAATCACAGATTCTCTCCACTGCATGCTGCCTGCTTTGCATCTAGTAAGTAGGCACGGGTTGAAGCTGTATATGGGGGAATTCATTTAATGAAACAATACTGCGCAATTTTTTGTCTATGGTTTTTATCATACACCACAGGATAACAGTGAAGGTGAAATGAGGATACCTGGCGCTTAAAGAGTCACTGTGTCCATAGGAAACAAAACCAGTCTTTGAAGAGTGTCTCAAAGTCCAAGACTTGAAGTGAATGGCTGTAGTATTTCTTTGCTGCTGCTATTCTTCAATACACCTGGAATTGATAAAAGGGTACACCATTGCGCAGTACTACTGAATGCACTTACAAGAGTGTCTCTTTCAGGGTACAGTGGAGACAATCTGTGCTTTATTCCTTGTTTGTTCTTATGTACCACGAATCCCCTACAGTAGGTACTTCCTTGATCTCTTGGGATTTCGTGATTCCCAGAATCACCCGAACTCCACGAATCCCCAGATAAGGCAAGTGAACAATAGCAAAAAAGGGGGTCACAAATTTATTAAAAACGGCTTAACCAAGCCTGACAAAACCGGCTACTATGCCTGCACTAAAAACAAGTGAATTGTTACTCACATGTACTCACATGAATACATGCGTTGCAAATCAACACGAGGATGCCGTCCGCAGCTTGTAATGCACCTCCTGTGCTTGCTCCGGAAGAGATGGGCTCTCTCACAGCCTGTCC